>CM062271.1:1238488-1265988 GCA_031216635.1 Dissostichus eleginoides | reverse complement strand
TTAACTTAGTGACTCAGGAGCACCTCGTGGATGAAGGTTAGGGTTAACTTAGTGACTCAGGAGCACCACGTGGATGAGGGTCAGGGTTAACTTAGTGACTCAGGAGCACCTCGTGGATGAGGGTCAGGGTTAACTTAGTGACTCAGGAGCACCTCGTGGATGAGGGTTAGGGTTAACTTAGTGACTCAGGAGCACCTCGTGGATGAGGGTTAGGGTTAACTTAGTGACTCAGGAGCACCTCGTGGATGAGGGTCAGGGTTAACTTAGTGACTCAGGAGCACCTCGTGGATGAGGGTTAGGGTTAACTTAGTGACTCAGGAGCACCTCGTGGATGAGGGTTAGGGTTAACTTAGTGACTCAGGAGCACCTCGTGGATGAGGGCTAGGGTTAACTTAGTGACTCAGGAGCACCTCGTGGAAGAGGGCTAGGGTTAACTTAGTGACTCAGGAGCACCTCGTGGAAGAGGGCTAGGGTTAACTTAGTGACTCAGGAGCACCTCGTGGAAGAGGGCTAGGGTTAACTTAGTGACTCAGGAGCACCTCGTGGATGAGGGCTAGGGTTAACTTAGTGACTCAGGAGCACCTCGTGATGAGGGTTAACTTAGTGACTCAGGAGCACCTCGTGGATGAGGGCTAGGGTTAACTTAGTGACTCAGGAGCACCTCGTGGAAGAGGGCTAGGGTTAACTTAGTGACTCAGGAGCACCTCGTGGATGAGGGCTAGGGTTAACTTAGTGACTCAGGAGCACCTCGTGGATGAGGGTCAGGGTTAACTTAGTGACTCAGGAGCACCTCGTGGATGAGGGTTAACTTAGTGACTCAGGAGCACCTCGTGGATGAGGGCTAGGGTTAACTTAGTGACTCAGGAGCACCTCGTGGATGAGGGTTAACTTAGTGACTCAGGAGCACCTCGTGGATGAGGGCTAGGGTTAACTTAGTGACTCAGGAGCACCTCGTGGAAGAGGGCTAGGGTTAACTTAGTGACTCAGGAGCACCACGTGGATGAGGGCTAGGGTTAACTTAGTGACTCAGGAGCACCTCGTGGATGAGGGCTAACTTAGTGACTCAGGAGCACCTCGTGGATGAGGGCTAGGGTTAACTTAGTGACTCAGGAGCACCTCGTGGATGAGGGTTAACTTAGTGACTCAGGAGCACCTCGTGGATGAGGGTTAACTTAGTGACTCAGGAGCACCTCGTGGATGAGGGTTAACTTAGTGACTCAGGAGCACCTCGTGGATGAGGGTTAGGGTTAACTTAGTGACTCAGGAGCACCTCGTGGATGACCCTCTGCGTGGCCGGCGTATCGGGCGTGTACAAGATCTTCCCCATCAGCAGCGGCTTCAGAGCCGTCCAGATCATCCGGGACATCGGGTTGGAGTCCAGACTCTGGACCAGGCTGTTGCAGTACGGCGCTGGAACACACACATCATTAAAACTGTGTTTTAATTCAGAATGAGGAAGGAGTGTTCCGTAATGTTGTTGCTATAATGCAGGGGTATTCAATTGCACTTCAAAGAGGTCCAGTAAGAGAAAAGGTCATTAAATGCTCGGTTTTCGCTGTCTACCTTTCTCTTTTTTGAGCACGCCATTTGAAATGACTCCGACTGTTTCTCTCTTCTTGTCTCTGTGTTTGAATCTATCGTGCTGACTCACTGACTGCACCCATTTCATTGGCTGAGTAGCGTCACCTCCTTAAAACATTAAACAATAACTTTTTTAAACCTTTTTATCTTTATGTTTTAAACATATATTTAAAAAAAATAAAATCCTTATATGCTCCCGGCAACACACTGAACGTCAACTTTTACTCCCCCGGGGAGGCGCGCCTCACACTTTGAAAACCGCTGATATAGAGAGTATAGAGTATATAGAGTAAAGCAGTGCAGTACTTGAGGAGTTGTCATAGTGCGCCCCCTCCTGGTCCTCGCTGGAGTTGTGGCTCCCGAACAAAGCCTTGTAGTTGCTGTCTTCGTACCAGTTGAGGCTCTTGATCTGCAGGCCCCCCCCCTCAGGGTGACCACACACGATCCTGCTGACGGCCTGGTACAGAGCGGAGGGCGAGGAGGAGGCGTTCACCTGGAGGAAGAGCAGCTCGGTGCGCAGGTCCAGCCACGACTTCATGCCTGCCAACTAGAGAGAATATATATATTAACTAGAGAATGCAATTCCTGAAGAAATTGCTAGTGGGAATGCTTTATGCTGAAAATCTGACGCTAAACTGCTATGCTGAAATGGTATGTGTAAGAAGAAAGTGAAGAATTTAGATTGAAATGATACATGAACACTGGGGGCTTGAATGTGTGATGAGAGAAGAAAAGAAAAGTCTAAATGCATGAAAAAGCAGCAGAATATTTGAACTGCAAACTTCTGAACTAACTTGATGGCAAATGATCTGTCGCCATGGCAACTGTATTTGATGACACCCCATAATACGCTTAGATGGCTGCATCGTTACCAAACCTGTGAAGTTTTGGGCCGTTTGGAGCATTTTCACTGAAGTTATGAGAAAACCGTGTTTCATGGCGAGCATTGTGTTGCCATGGCAACGGCATTTGAAGACATCTCAAAACTGTCCCGTAGATGTCTTCACGGCTGGACTGTTAGCACACATGTGAAGTTTGAGCACTTTTTGAACATTTTCATAGGAGTTATAGCGACATCGTCTTTTATGGCGAGGGATGCGTTTCCATGGAAACGGGATATGATGACACCCCATAATTGACGTAGAGCTGTTGAGGGCAGGACCGTGAACCATTATCTGAAGTCTGCTGCTCTGAGCATGTCAGTTACAGTATGACATCATCGTGTTCCATGACACGAGGTGTCCAGAGATCAAAGGTTTGCATGGTTCTGAATGAGAGATAAAGCTCTTACATGGGAACGTTTTGTTGAAGAACCGTAACAGATATCGGTGAAATTTCAAAACGTGAAGCATGTCAAGGAAGTTGAGTGTAATTTTTGTGTACTTTCAGGTTAATAATGTGGCCTTCTTGGCAGATTAAAGTGGACCTATCATGCTATATTTGAATAATATATTGTAGGGCCATACCTATATAAAACATGTCTGTGAAGTTTTTTTTTCAAAATCCCAAACAGATCATGCATTTTAGCCACGCCTCATTTCGTCTATTTGCTCTATTCCAGCCCTGTTTTTGCAAGGGCTGATTCTGTGACGTAGCTTTAATGCAAATGAGCTGCAGCTGACCACGCCCCCCTGCAGGAGAGGGGAGTGTGCTTTGAGATCAGCTGCTGTCAGAAGAGGGGGAGAAAAAGAGATCTCCGTCCTCCGTGTGTTATTCTTATATTATTATATCGAGTCATTATTCGTTTGTTTTAAAGCTCAATAAATAACAAAGAAGACCTCTGACCGGCACTTTTCTAATTTTGTCCGGAAGATTTAAACTTTAACGGACATGTTGACCGGCGAAAAAAAAAACTAACTGAAACTCTGCCGCACGGTCCCCTCGTCCCTTGGAAGAGGCGGAGAGGTGGGTGTTCTTCATCTGCTGCTGGACTACCGGAGAGAATGACAGTGCTTGCCTCGACGGGGAGGGATTGCATTGAATTACAGCAGCAGGAGCAAACGCTTGCCTCGGGGAGGGAGAAAAAGAGCCACAGCGGAGAATAAACAGAAGGGCAACCATGGCAACCATGCGCGGGAAGTCTTCTTCGCTGCTTTTGTGGCAGGACTACAGCGCCACTTACAGGCCTGGCATATGTACTACAGCAGTGGTCCCCAAACTAAGGCCCGCGGGCCGGATACGGCCCGCCTCCACATTTGGCCCGGCCCCCTGAACGATACCAGAGACGCATTATGATTTTTTTTCAGTCTGGCCACGCGAATCCTAGACTAGCCCCTGTCAAATAGAACGGAATAATGGCAAAAAAGTTATTATTATGGTTATTATTTATTTCATAAATAGTGTTATTATATATTTCCAGACTTTATTTTTTCTGTGAAGAACCCAGAGAGGGTTATTTGGTTATTATTTATTTCATAAATAGTGTTATTTATTTCATTAATAGTGGTATTATTTATTTCCTGACTTTTTTTTCTGTGAAGATCCCGGAAAGGGTTATTAATATTTGGTTATGTGTGGCTTTCTAGAAAACAATAAATGTTTACGTTTCGGCACCCCTACCACACTTTTTCTGTTACAAACTGACCCCGGCCCCCATCAGAGAAGGGAAAAGTTATGTGGCCCTCACAGGAAAAAGTTTGGGGACCCCTGTACTACAGCGTCTCCAGCGCTTTCGAGCGGCAATGGCCGTGGCTGTCTCCTCCTGATAGGTGGAGAGTTGCCCATATAGGCGGAGCCCCCCGTTTCTGACGTCAGAACAATTTCAAATCTGTATCAGTCTGGATCAGCTCCGTTGCAGCCCCGTTTTTAGAGATTTGGGTACGGAGGAAAAGAGAGAGGGTTGTGTTTTCTGACACTTGGTGAGTTCCCTGACACACCGGGGACACACCGGGGACACACCGGGGACACACCGGGGACACACCGGGGACACACCGGGGACACATATTCATGTATAAAAGACGTACAAAAGTTCATTTTGCATGATTGGTCCCCTTTAACTAAAGGTGTGCGGCTAATGCTGTGAGGAAATATCAGCCTGAAATTACAATGGGCTTTAATGGAGACATGTTGAAAGTTTTTGTCACTTCATGCCCTCAAGAGGCATTTTGTTTAATTATTTTGCTGAATTTTTTTCAAGCATGTTTTCCCACGTTTGTCATGAAAAATGATGTGTCAGAAGTGTAGGGTTTGGGAACTATGGCAGGTTTAAAAAAAAATATGAAGGCGAATTTCAAACTGTCCTCCATTCTAACTCTGACATCACGCACTCCTTAACGAGCTGCGCAATGTTAAAGTTAAAATGTTAAAAATGTGATGAATTATGGGATGTATCTCTGGAATTATGAAAGTTATGAATGAGAAAAGTAATAGCAATCGATTCCCGACCGAGCTGAACGCTTTGATGTTTGAACGGAGTTTCTGCGATGTGGGATGTGGGAGAAGAAGAGGCGCAAAATAACAGGCGGAATAATAAAGAATTTTGTGCGTAGAAGAACAAATAAATGATAAAACGCAGCCACGACTTCATGCACACACGCACACACACACACACACACACACACACACACACACACACACACACACACACACACACACACACACACACACACACACACACACACACACACACACACACACACACACAACACCACACACACCACACACACACACACACACCACACACACACACACACACACACACACACACACACACACACACACACACACACACACACACACACACACACACACACACACACACACGATTGCAGTGTTTTGTTTTTATGTCGATGCTGAGGTCAAGGAAACACGAAGGAGAGTTCGTCAGGTTTTAGATAAATACAAATATTTATTACAGACAGACAGACAGACAGACAGACAGACAGACAGACAGACAGACAGACGACAGACAGAGAGACAGAGAGACAGACAGACAGACAGACAGACAGACAGACAGACAGACAGACAGACAGACAGACAGACAGACAGAGAGACAGACAGACAGACAGACAGACAGACAGACAGACAGACAGACAGACAGACAGACAGACAGACAGACAGGTGTCTCACCTCCACAGCCAAACCCCCCAGGCTGTCCAGCAGTTTGTTTGTTGCCCCTGCAACGAGCCGGATGGCCTCTGGATCGGTGCGAACGCTCATCTGAGAAACAGGAGAGGACTCTTTAAAGTAGAGACACTACATACTGACATACACCTGAACATCAGCAGGAGAGGACTCTTTAAAGTAGAGACACTACATACTGACATACACCTGAACATCAGCAGGAGAGGACTCTTTAAAGTAGAGACACTACATACTGATATACACCTGAACCTCAGCAGGAGAGGACTCTTTAAAGTAGAGACACTACATACTGATATACACCTGAACATCAGCAGGAGAGGACTCTTTAAAGTAGAGACACTACATACTGATATACACCTGAACATCAGCAGGAGAGGACTCTTTAAAGTAGAGACACTACATACTGATATACACCTGAACCTCAGCAGGAGAGGACTCTTTAAAGTATAGAGACTACATACTGATATACACCTGAACATCAGCAGGAGAGGACTCTTCAAAGTAGAGACACTACGTACTGATATACACCTGAACATCAGCAGGAGAGGACTCTTTAAAGTAGAGACACTACATACTGATATAAACCTGAACATCAGCAGGAGAGGACTCTTTAAAGTAGAGACACTACATACTGATATACACCTGAACATCAGCAGGAGAGGACTCTTTAAAGTAGAGACACTACATACTGATATACACCTGAACATCAGCAGGAGAGGACTCTTTAAAGTATAGAGACACTACATACTGATATACACCTGAACATCAGCAGGAGAGGACTCTTTAAAGTAGAGACACTACGTACTGATATACACCTGAACCTCAGCAGGAGAGGACTCTTTAAAGTATAGAGACACTACATACTGATATACACCTGAACATCAGCAGGAGAGGACTCTTTAAAGTAGAGACACTACATACTGATATACACCTGAACATCAGCAGGAGAGGACTCTTTAAAGTAGAGACACTACATACTGATATACACCTGAACCTCAGCAGGAGAGGACTCTTTAAAGTAGAGACACTACATACTGATATACACCTGAACATCAGCAGGAGAGGACTCTTTAAAGTAGAGACACTACATACTGATATACACCTGAACATTAGCAGGAGAGGACTCTTTAAAGTAGAGACACTACATACTGATATACACCTGAACATCAGCAAGAGAGGACTCTTTAAAGTAGAGACACTACATACTGATATACACCTGAACATCAGCAGGAGAGGACTCTTTAAATTAGAGACACTACATACTGATATACACCTGAACCTCAGCAGGAGAGGACTCTTTAAAGTATAGAGACACTACATACTGATATACACCTGAACATCAGCAGGAGAGGACTCTTTAAAGTAGAGACACTACATACTGATATACACCTGAACATCAGCAGGAGAGGACTCTTTAAAGTAGAGACACTACATACTGATATACACCTGAACACCAGCAGGAGAGGACTCTTTAAAGTAGAGACACTACATACTGATATACACCTGAACATCAGCAGGAGAGACTCTTTAAAGTAGAGACACTACATACTGATATACACCTGAACATCAGCAGGAGAGGACTCTTTAAAGTAGAGACACTACATACTGATATACACCTGAACCTCAGCAGGAGAGGACTCTTTAAAGTATAGAGACTACATACTGATATACACCTGAACATCAGCAGGAGAGGACTCTTTAAAGTAGATACACTATCTACTTTAAAGAGTCCTCTCCTGCTGATGTTCAGGTGTATATCAGTATGTAGTCTCTATACTGATATACACCTGAACATCAGCAGGAGAGGACTCTTTAAAGTAGAGACACTACATACTGATATACACCTGAACCTCAGCAGGAGAGGACTCTTTAAAGTATAGAGACTACATACTGATATACACCTGAACCTCAGCAGGAGAGGACTCTTTAAAGTATAGAGACTACATACCGATATACACCTGAACATCAGCAGGAGAGGACTCTTTAAAGTAGATACACTACATACTGATATACACCTGAACATCAGCAAGAGAGGACTCTTTAAAGTAGATACACTACATACTGATATACACCTGAACATCAGCAGGAGAGGACTCTTTAAAGTAGAGACACTACATACTGATATACACCTGAACACCAGCAGGAGAGGACTCTTTAAAGGAGAGACACTACATACTGATATACACCTGAACCTCAGCAGGAGAGGACTCTTTAAAGCAGAGACACTACATACTGATATACACCTGAACATCAGAAGGAGAGGACTCTTTAAAGTAGAGACTCTTTAAACTCTATCACAGCTGAATCCCTGAAACTGAGGATGTTTAGGATTTCTCTCCCGGTTCCTGTGGAAACTTTTCAGACCGTCAGCAGATCGTAGATCTCTGAAACAAAAGACACAAACACACACACCGCTCTGAAAGTAAGGAAAGTTAAAGTGTGTATTCTTTGGAACCTTTCTACTGGTGTTTATCTGTATTTGGGGATAGTTTGATATATATTTTCAGTAAATGTGTGATTCCTACTCTTCTGCAAAACATCCAAAAACCCTGAGATATATTTCAGTAATCAAACTAATACAAAAAAAAAAAGTAAAAGGAAGAATTTTGAATCTGCAGTAATGTTCCCTGGTTCTGTGCAGAGTCTGAACGGAGAGAGAAAAGTCTTGACTTTGTAAAAAAAGTCCAAATTCTGAGAAAAAGTCTAAATGTTGAAACGAGTCTAAATAGTTTTCTCAGCCACCGCAGAATAAAGAAATAAAGAAACGTTGGTCCCATCTCACTATTATTCAGATAAACATAAAACTCTCTTTCCGTATATTAATCATTTTCTATGGCGTGATATCTTGACTTCATGTTTGCGCTAGTGTTGACTCTACAGGTGAGTTCACCTGGATGGGCTTCAGGAAGTCCAGGTTGTCCAGGAAGAGTTTCTCAGCGGCGTCCAGCCAGCCAATGGGTGCGCTGCAGATCACTTCCTGTAAACCAGCTACCAGCCGAGGGTCAGCCAGCGTCACGAAGTCCTGCAGCCGGCGCCCCCCCCGCCTGGGACACAGGTCCTGCAGGTGCACGCCGTACCCCTTCAGAAGCACCTGAGAGGGGGGGGGGGGGGTGCAGAATCAGAAATCATTAGCACCAGAAATGATCAGAATCAGAAATCATCAGCACCAGAAATGATCAGAACCAGAAATCATCAGCACCAGAGTCAGAAATCATCAGAACTAGAAATCATCAGAATCAGAAATCGTCAGCATCAGAAATCATCAGAATCATCAGAACCATAAATCATCAGCACCATAAATCTTTCGAATCAGAAATCATCAGAACCAGAGTCAGAACCAGAAATCATCAGCACCAGAAATCATCAGAATCAGAAATCATCAGAATGAGAAATCATCAGAACCAGAAATCTTCCGAATCAGAAATCATCAGCACCAGAAATCATCAGAATCAGAAATCATCAGCACCAGAAATCATCAGAATCAGAAATCATCAGAACCAGAAATCGTCAGAATCAGAAATCATCAGATCTAGAAATCATCAGAATCAGAAATCGTCAGCACCAGAAATCGTCAGCATCAGAAATCATCAGAATCATCAGAACCAGAAATCGTCAGAATCAGAAATCATCAGAATCAGAAATCATCAGCACCAGAAATCTTCCGAATCAGAAATCATCAGAACCAGAAATCATCAGCACCAGAAATCATCAGAATCAGAAATCATCAGAACGAGAGTCAGAAATCATCAGCACCAGAAATCAGAACCAGAAATCGTCAGAATCATAAATCATCAGAATGAGAAATCATCAGCACCAGAAATCTTCCGAATCAGAAATCATCAGAACCCGAGTCAGAACCATAAATCATCAGCACCAGAAATCATCAGAATCAGAAATCATCAGCACCATAAATCATCAGCACCAGAAATCATCAGAATCAGAAATCATCAGAATGAGAAATCATCAGAACCAGAAATCTTCCGAATCAGAAATCATCAGAATCAGAAATCATCAGCACCAGAAATCTTCCGAATCAGAAATCATCAGAACCAGAGTCAGAACCAGAAATCATCAGAATCAGAAATCATCAGAATCAGAAATCATCAGAACCAGAAATCAGAACCAGAAATCGTCAGAATCAGAAATCATCAGCACCAGAAATCGTCAGAACCAGAAATCATCAGCACCAGAAATCGTCAGAATCAGAAATCATCAGCACCAGAGTCAGAAATCATCAGAACCAGAAATCATCAGAATCCCTTTATTCGTCCCAGAGGGGAAATGTACATTGTTACAGCGGAAAAGTATTACACCGGATTTAATTTAGTCTTAATTTACATTATTTAATTTCATATTCTGTTCTTGTACATATCATATTCTGTTGACATGTATATTGATTTCTTGCACTACTTTTTATCTGTATTGTTGTGTGTTATATGTGTTTATTGTTGGAGGAGCTCAGGGCAGAAGAAGCTGCTGAGCATCTGATGATAAAACCTTTGAGTCTTTGAAAAGGACGGCTTCATGTTAACTAGGAAGCATAAAGAAAAGATACATCTCCTTTAATCTGAATTCTCTGGCTCGTTTTCCTCCATGATCTCAGACTTTGTGATCAATTACTAAATATTTCAGAATTTCAATTCATATTTTAATTTACTTTAGACTTAAATCTACAACACGTTAGGGTTTCAATTCATATTCATTTATTTTTCTAATTCTAAATTGGTAGATGCATATTTTATATTATCTATTTAAATTATTCATTCATAATCAATTCCATATTTTAGGACTTTTATTCATTCTATTCTTCATATTTTAAATTCCATATTTAATTCCATGTTTTGAGATTATAAAGACATTAATATTTATTTAAATGTTGTCTCCATGTTTTGAGATTATAAAGACATTAATATTTATTTAAATGTTGTCTCCATGTTTTGAGCAGAACGCCCTCACCTTCTCCAGGTTGACGTCGGCGTCTCGGATCAGAAGCACGTTCTCCTCGGACATCGAGGCGTTCCTCAGCAGGAAGTCGCTCATCGTCTCGTTGTCTCGCAGGAAGTGCTTCAGCTTGAACCCTGAGGAGACAGGAGAGATGGGGTGGGGGCGTGTCAGTATGCTAATGAGCTGTGATGTCATCGGCATGCAGTCACATGTCTGCAGGACGCTAACAAACATCAGGGATAAAAACGTTGAATAAACTCAGATCTGAAATATCAAACTGTTTCTCATAACTTTATCTCTCTACCCTGACGACACGTGTGATGTTCATACATGTTCTTTAACAGAGGAGGGAAGTAGTGGAGTACAAATACTTCGTTACTTTTTCTGGTATCAGTACTTTACTCCACTACTTATTTTGCTGACCACTTTTTACTTTGACTTCTTACACTTTGAACCCAAATTCCTGTACTTTCTACTTCTCACATGTTGAACCCAAATACCTGTACTTTCTACTTCTTACATGTTGAACCCAAATACCTGTACTTTCTACTTCTTACATGTTGAACCCAAATACCTGAACTTTCTACTTCTTACATGTTGAACCCAAATACCTGAACTTTCTACTTCTTCATGTTGAACCCAAATACCTGTACTTTCTACTTCTTACATGTTGAACCCAAATACCTGTACTTTCTACTTCTTACATGTTGAACCCAAATACCTGTACTTTCTACTTCTTACATGTTGAACCCAAATACCTGTACTTTCTACTTCTTACATGTTGAACCCAAATACCTGTACTTTCTACTTCTTACATGTTGAACCCAAATACCTGTACTTTCTACTTCTTACATGTTGAACCCAAATACCTGACTTTCTACTTCTTACATGTTGAACCCAAATACCTGACTTTCTACTTCTTCCATGTTCCAAACAGGCTGGTTCCTTTAGTCTGAATGTGTGTTTGGTGGCGTGATCATTATTATTTAGAGTCATTGCGTGCCTATTGATTTGAACACGATCCGTGTATCCATCATTTCCTGGTCTTCTCTAAAGAAGAGGGACCAATGAAAACGTTGTCATGTTGCCGTTGTTCAGCATGGAAACATTCATTAGCTAACAATGACATTATTGTTCTATTAATATAAAGGGAGGTCAGGTACTCTTTAAAACAGCTGCTAGTTATGGGTACTTTTTACTGAAGTACATTTCAAAGCCTCTTTACTTTTACTTGAGTAAAGAAGTTTAGTCAGTACTTCTACTTTCACCAGAGTATTTTAAACACGAGTATCTGTACTTCTACTGAGTAAAGGATGTGTGTACTTCTACTTGAGTAAAGGATGTGTGTACTTCTACTTGAGTAAAGGATGTGTGTACTTCTACTTGAGTAAAGGATGTGTGTACTTCTACTTGAGTAAAGGATGTGTGTACTTCTACTTGAGTAAAGGATGTGTGTACTTCTACTTGAGTAAAGGATGTGTGTACTTCTACTTGAGTAAAGGATGTGTGTACTTCTACTTGAGTAAAGGATGTGTGTACTTCTACTTGAGTAAAGGATGTGTGTACTTCTACTTGAGTAAAGGATGTGTGTACTTCTACTTGAGTAAAGGATGTGTGTACTTCTACTTGAGTAAAGGATGTGTGTACTTCTACTTGAGTAAAGGATGGTGTACTTCTACTTGAGTAAAGGATGTGTGTACTTCTACTTGAGTAAAGGATGTGTACTTCTACTTGAGTAAAGGATGTGTACTTCTACTTGAGTAAAGGATGTGTACTTCTACTTGAGTAAAGGATGTGTGTACTTCTACTTGAGTAAAGGATGTGTGTACTTCTACTTGAGTAAAGGATGTGTGTACTTCTACTTGAGTAAAGGATGTGTGTACTTCTACTTGAGTAAAGGATGTGTACTCTTGCCCTCTCTGTTCTTTAATACATCTATTCAAACTAAATTAAAAAAGTAAAAAAAGCCCTGAATAGGGAATGTTTGACAGCAGATGCTCCTGAGGTTGAGGACTGTTCATGTCGTTCATGATGCTCATGATGCTCATGACGTTCATAATGCTCATGACGTTCATGATGCTCATGATGCTCCTGATGTTCATGATGCTCCTGATGCTCATGATGCTCATGACGTTCATGATGCTCCTGATGCTACTGATGTTCATGATGCTCCTGATGCTCCTGATGCTCATGATGCTCCTGAGGTTGAGGACTGTTCATGATGTTCATGATGCTCCTGATGTTCATGATGCTCATGATGCTCATGACGCTCATGATGCTCCTGAGGTTGAGGACTGTTCATGATGTTCATGATGCTCATGATGCTCCTGATGTTCATGACGCTCATGATGCTCCTGAGGTTGAGGACTGTTCATGATGTTCATGATGCTCCTGATGTTCATGACGCTCATGATGCTCCTGAGGTTGAGGACTGTTCATGATGCTCCTGATGCTCATGACGCTCATGAGGTTGAGGACTGTTCATGATGTTCATGATGCTCATGATGCTCCTGATGTTCATGACGCTCATGATGCTCCTGAGGTTGAGGACTGTTCATGATGTTCATGTAATGGAGGAACTGACATCTGTTGTGAGACTTGAACGTGAAGTTTAAGAATAGTTGTCCTTCATTGGTTGAAGACACATCTACAGTTAGATCAGACTTTACCTGAATTATTATTAGCTAATGTTTACACCACTCGTCCCCAAAGCTTTATGTTGAACTACTTGCTAACATTACCTGATATGTGCAGAAGAAGAGAGTTGTACTACAGGAATATATGTGCAGAAGAAGAGAGTTGTACTACAGGAATATATGTGCAGAAGAAGAGAGGTGTACTACAGGAATATATGTGCAGAAGAAGAGAGTTGTACTACAGGAATATATGTGCAGAAGAAGAGAGTTGTACTACAGGAATATATGTGCAGAAGAAGAGAGGTGTACTACAGGAATATGTGCAGAAGAAGAGAGGTGTACGGAGGCCCGTTGGGACAAACCGCGGGGGTGAGAGACGGGTCAGAGACGCTGTGATGAAATCTAACAAATGAGGACGAGCGTCCAGCAGAGAGACGTCTGAACCAATCAGCTGAGACACGTCTGAACCAATCAGCTGAGACACGTCTGAACCAATCAGCTGAGACACGTCTGAACCAATCAGCTGAGAGACGTCTGAACCAATCAGCTGAGACACGTCTGAACCAATCAGCTGATCTATTATAGGAAAATCACTACTTTTATCACCTTGTTTGCAACTTATATATATCAATATTCCAATGACTTGTAGACTCTCCTTGCACTATTATCTGTGTTATTGTGTTGCTCTGTTGGAGGAGCCTCAGATTGTCATGTGTACATATCTACACTGTAGCTCTGTACACATGACAATAAAAGCCTTGAATCATTATTAGTATTATCATATTCCAATTCTATTTAAATGTAAATACTGCTATATTATACAATATTTGTTTATGTAATTATAGTTTTCTTAGAATAAACCTGATTCTGATCATTATAACAACACTGTAAAAACTCTAAATCTTGCCCAGTATATTTGTCTCATATCCAGTCAGAATGTGTCTCTACACCTGATATAAGACCTGAAAACTGAAGAGGGAACACTGCAGTGAGATAGAGGGTCTTGTTTTTAGACAATGCATCTTCCAGACTCTTGATACATCTTATTTTGAGTTGTTCTCAAATGAAACAAGTCCTTTAAGCTGCTGTGGTTTTAGTAAAAGATGGTTCATCTTGTTTTAACAAATAAATCACCAACTGACAGAAAACAGAAATCTTTTGAGCATTTCAGGCGTATTTTGTAACACAAAATGTCCTGATTCTGGTCAAATATAGCACAAAATGAGTTCTCCAGCTAATCTCAAGATGTGATTTATCTAAACATCCCTTCTTATTTCAAGGAATCTAACCAAGCAAATGTTCACTTGTTCTATTGGCAGGTTTTGTTACTTATTACAAGCGACCTGTTTTCGGACGCAGGGTGAGCGCCAGAGTTTCTGAGGGTTATTAAAACATGAGGTTCCTCTGCAGGGACAGACCTCCAGAGAGAGAACTGAGTGACCCTGGGGGGGGGGGGGGGCGCAGCTGCACAAACTCCCAGAGTTCAGAGCGGTGATCTCTGAGGACCCCCCCCCCGGTCATTAGACCTCGGTCTGGATTACATATTTTCAGACTTTTATTCCATGTATCAGGTTTCCAGCCTCGACCCTCAGCAGCTACAGTAGAGATGAGGAAGACCCACTGAAGTCTGATCTGCTGCTACATGAAGAACCGTCCAGAACTCTCTGGTCTTCTGGTCTGCAAATGTAAAATCATGCCAAGTATATTCTCTAATTTCTAGTCAGAATATTTGGTTACACTCGATATAAGACCTGATAACTTAAGTCTTTTGTTTAGTAAAGGCATCTTACGCATCTTTTTGAGTCAAAGTCTCAAGAACATCTTACTTTATAAGAAAATCTCCATCTAACATCAGAAGACAAAGCGTCTGAGCATTTCTGGCTTTTTTTGTAACAAATTCCCTAATTTTGGTCAAATATAGTTCAGAATAAGTTTCCAGCTAAATACAAGATGTCATTTATCTAAATATCACATCTTTACTTCAACAAATCTCACCAAGCCATTTTGTATTTGTTCTATTTGCAGATTTGTTCACGTAAAGGTGGGGTCGGTCATTCCCTCCAGAAACACGTAAAGGTGGGGTCGGTCATTCCCTTCAGAAACACGTAAAGGTGGGGTCGGTCATTCCCTCCAGAAACACGTAAAGGTGGGGTCGGTCATTCCCTTCAGAAACACGTAAAGGTGGGGTCGGTCACTCCCTCAGAAACACGTAAAGGTGGGGTCGGTCATTCCCTTCAGAAACACGTAAAGGTGGGTCGGTCATTCCCTCAGAAACACTAAAGGTGGGGTCGGTCATTCCCTCCAGAAACCCTTAAAGGTGGGGTCGGTCATTCCCTCCAGAAACACGTAAAGGTGGGGTCGGTCATTCCCTTCAGATGGAATGCTCTGAACATCCCGATAGCAATGAATATATTAAATGCTTTGAAGCTGTAGCGCTGTAAAAAGCACGACCAATCATCTGCCTCGGCCCAGCTAAAGTAACTGGACGGCCTACCTGCCTGTCAGCCTTCCATCTGTGCACAAACTGATCTCGTGCCCTCATTGGTCATGTTCGTGTGTGTTGGAGGAGGGGCTCTGTGAGGAAGTCTGAAGGAAGGGGCCGATCTTTTCCAGTTGTGTACTTTCAGATTCTAGCGCACTGGAGCTGGTTTCTCCGTTCTTACCCACCCTACCTTTAATACAAGCGAAAACCCCTTGTTTTTATTCTATATTTACTTGTTTGTGGAGCAGCCTTTGTTCCAGAGGGTCCCAGAGTCAGAACTGAACCTGGAGGAGTTCAGCTCCAAACATCTGGATCAAACTCCCAGAAACCTGCAGGTCCGCTGCAACGAAGACTGCTTTTACATCCAGGCTGAAGAACTTCCTTTTTAAAGCTGCTTTGAATGGAACTATTCATTAGATAAATAATGAGCAAGATGCAACAGAGTTCTGGAAGTTCTTCACAGAGTTCAGGAGTTTAACAGTCTAACTGTGGGAGGAAACTGACCCTGAGTCAGACCTGTCATTATTACTTTTATATTTCATATTTGTAGATTATTTTCCATATTAGCAGACTGAACCCTGGTCCCAGAGGGGTGCAGGTCTCTTCATATCTCTTCGGGTCTCTTCAGGTCTCAGTGTTAGCAGAACTGGATCAGCTTTAAGTCCTACAGTCACTTTTTAAAGTCTCAAAAACGTTTTCTTCCCAGCCTTCAGGTGAGGCCCCCCCCCTCCTCTTTGTGGCAGAGATTAAGGAGCAGAGTGCAAATTAAAAACACAAAGGAGCAAATTCTCAGAGTGCAGCGAGGCTGAAGAACCAGAACCTGAGAGAGACCTGAACCTGGTCTCTCTGTGGTCCTGGTTCTAAACCAGGACCACAGAGAGACCAGGTTCAGGTTCTAAATCAGGACCTGAGAGAGACAGGGTTCTGGTCCTGGTTCTGGTTGTGTTAGTGGTTGTGGTTCTGTTTAGTGGTTCTGGTTGTGGTTGTGGTTCTGTTAGAGGTTCTGGTTCTGTCAGTGGTTCTGGTTGTGTCAGTGGTTCTGATTCTGGTTGTGTCAGTGGTTCTGTTAGAGGTTGTGGTCCTGGTTGTGTCAGTGGTCCTGGTTGTGTCAGTGGTTCTGGTTGTGTCAGTGGTTCTGTTAGAGGTTCTGGTTCTGTTAGAGGTTGTGTCAGTGGTTCTGGTTGTGTCAGTGGTTCTGGTTCTGTTAGAGGTTGTGTCAGTGGTTCTGGTTGTGTCAGTGGTTCTGTTAGAGGTTCTGGTTCTGTTAGAGGTTGTGGTCCTGGTTGTGCTCGTGCACAGTGTGGCATGCATGCACGTGCACGGTGTGGCATGCATGCCACACCGTGCACGTGCATGCATGCCACACCGTGCACGTGCATGCATGCCAAAACAGAAAGATATGGACACAAGATGTGTGCACATGTATTTAGTTTCCTATCCATGTGGACATGATTTAAGTGGGGGGGGACCTAACCTCCTCTAGGGGGTCCTCACCTTCTCTAGGGGGGACCTAACCTCCTCTAGGGGGGACCTAACCTCCTCTAGGGGGGACCTAACCTCCTCTAGGGGGGTCCTCACCTCCTCTAGGGGGGACCTAACCTCCTCTAGGGGGGACCTAACCTCCTCTAGGGGCCTAACCTCCTCTAGGGGGTCCGGGGGCATGCTCCTTGTTGAAGGTGAAAGCATGAATCTGGTGCACTCAGAGCAACATGGAGAGATCTCTGGATTCATCTCAGCAGATGAAACAGAACTGGAAGCAGATTTCTTTGTGGATATTTTACAGATCTCCTTTCAAACTCTATTCTTGAGACACGGCAGCACAAACATCCTTTTTCATGCACTGGTCAATTTTGATATGTTGTGCTATTTTGATTCATGTTTTCTTTCAGGCTTTTGGAAGGAAAACGTACAGAATACACATGTAGGTGTTTCTTTGACTCTAGCTCGTCTCTTTGCGTCGGTAGGTTTCTCCTGAATTCACCAAAAGTTAGCTTTCTAACGTAACATAAAGTACCGCGACCGCTGTTTGCACCATGTCATCAGAGCTATCGTTGGAAAGCTCCGTCTCTCCTGCACAATCCCATCGGATTTAAGTTTTATTCCTGTCAATATGATGAAGGCTTTTACAGAAGGGTTTGTTGATAAATCATTCATAGCCTGAATTATATCACATTTTATACCAAAAACATGGCGAAAATTGATATTTTAGGGCAGTTGACAGTATTTTCTGATTTATGGAGTGATACAAAGAGATCTCCAAAATCCCTTCTGTAAAAGCCTTAGATTCTAATATGACTACAAAATGAAAGAAGAATTTTGAACCTGGCTTTATCCAAAGTTCAGATTTCGGTTCCTGAAATGTGTTCAAATATGCGCATATTTAATGAGAGAATGGCTCATTTGCATATTTAAACATGCTATTTCAGAAAACGTGTAATACAAAAAACAATTGCCTTATTGTAAGTAATTAACTGGAGAAATATCTAGCTGATATCTTTAAGTTAAAAAAATGACCCTATTCCCCTGGGGTGTCTCGCCTTAATAACAACTTCTTTTACTGTCAGATCGTATTTTATACCCGTTTACTTTATTCTCTTTGTTATAACCATAATGATCATATGAAGACGAGCCTCTACCTCACTGGTTGGAGAAAAAGCTTCTTATATTCGTTAGCATAGCTAGCTAACCAGATGCTAATAACACCAGAGGTATTGGCTGTCTGATCAGAGTGACAGATGAGCAGAGCCAATGGGCTTTCAGCTGAAGACTCAGCCACGCAGAAACTGCGCCATGTGTGCGGCTCCTTATCTGAAGTGCCGGGGCGGCGTTCTGGTTCTCTCTGCACTGCACCCCTGCCGGACGAGACATATACCACGTGATGACACATTAGGCTCGTGTTGTGTTCAAGGACCCTGATCTTGGCCAGGAAAAACAGGCACTCGCTTGTTTAATTTTTTGCGGTCTAGATTTCTTAATCTTTTTTCTTTTTTGCGTGTGTTTATAAATTACCTCGAGGGCCGGACCAAATGTTCTCGCGGGCCGTATACGGGCCGGAGGTTCCCCACCCCTGTGCTAGAGGTAATGGTTGTGGTTCTGTGAGAGGTTGTGGTTGTGTTAGAGGTTGTGGTCCTGGTTGTGCTAGAGGTTCTGGTTGTGGTTCTGTGAGAGGTTGTGGTTGTGGTTCTGTTAGAGGTTCTGGTTGTGGTTCTGTGAGAGGTTGTGGTTCTGTGAGAGGTTCTGTTAGAGGTTGTGGTTCTGTGAGAGGTTGTGGTTGTGTTAGAGGTTGTGGTCCTGGTTGTGCTAGAGGTTCTGGTTGTGGTTCTGTGAGAGGTTGTGGTTCTGTGAGAGGTTCTGTTAGAGGTTGTGGTTCTGTGAGAGGTTGTGGTTGTGTTAGGTTGTGGTCTGTTGTGCTAGAGGTTCTGGTTGTGGTTCTGTGAGAGGTTGTGGTTGTGGTTCTGTTAGAGGTTCTGGTTGTGGTTCTGTTGGTTCTTTGAGAGGTTGTGGTTCTGTGAGAGGTTCTGTTAGAGGTTGTGGTTCTGTGAGAGGTTGTGGTTGTGTTAGAGGTTGTGGTCCTGGTTGTGCTAGAGGTTCTGGTTGTGGTTCTGTGAGAGGTTGTGGTTGTGGTTCTGTTAGAGGTTCTGGTTGTGGTTCTGGTTGTGGTTCTGTGAGAGGTTGTGGTTCTGTGAGAGGTTCTGTTAGAGGTTGTGGTTCTGTGAGAGGTTGTGGTTGTGTTAGAGGTTGTGGTCCTGGTTGTGCTAGAGGTTCTGGTTGTGGTTCTGTGAGAGGTTTGTTCTGTGAGAGGTTCTGGTTGAGGTTGTGGTTCTGTGAGAGGTTGTGGTTGTGTTAGAGGTTGTGGTCTGGTTGTGCTAGAGGTTGGTTGTGTTCTGTGAGAGGTTCTGTTAGAGGTTCTGGTTCTGTGAGAGGTTCTGGTTGTGGTTCTGGTTGTGGTTCTGGTTGTGGTTCTGTTAGAGGTTCTGGTTCTGTGAGAGGTTGTGGTTCTGTGAGAGGTTGTGGTTCTGTGAGAGGTTTTGGTTGTGGTTCTGTTAGAGGTTCTGGTTCTGTGAAAGGTTCTGGTACCTGAGCGGCTCTCCTGCAGCTCCTTCAGAGCGTGGGCCAGTTCTTTGAAGCCCTCCAGGTTCTTGTCGTTCTGGCTGTAGAGCAGAATCTTCTTGGCGTCGGAGAACAGGCGGGAGATTCTGGAACAGAGGTCAGAGTTCAATAAAACACCACATTATAAAGTCAGATATCATAAAGATGACAGAAACTGACAGACATTTGGATTTTCAGAATAAAAGTCTGTCAAAAGTAAGCAGCTGAAGTTTAAAGAAGGTTCATCTTTCTAAATGAATATCAAACAGATTTTCAGAATAAAAGTCCATGTAATATATAGTGGTTCTTCAAAGACTAACACCGTGTGTGTTTTAAGTCAAAGGGTGATCTTTACTCTTTCATCGTTTCTAGATTAATGCAGATTGGATTTCAGAATAAGAGCCTCACATGGATCGTTGAAGTTTCCCACGACCCCCGGACTCTCTCCAGGCGTCGGGCTCCTGAAACACGGGTTGTTGGCGTTGCAAAGGATTCCCTGTAACCATGGCAACGTGCCGGCTGACGGCATCGCCTTGTTGGGGAAGTGACCTGCAGACACACAAACAGGAAGTGACTCTCTTACCAAAGTAAAAGCACCAACAGACACACAAACAGGAAGTGACTCTCTTACCAAAGTAAAAGCACCAACAGACACACAAACAGGAAGTGACTCTCTTACCAAAGTAAAAGCATCGACAGACACACAAACAGGAAGTGAATCTCTTACCAAAGTAAAAGCATCGACAGACACACAAACAGGAAGTGAATCTCTTACCAAAGTAAAAGCATCGACAGAACACAAAAAACATTCCCCGTCTTTACTTTAGCTTAGCGCTGGTGAAGTCATGTGACCGTGCTGAAGGTCCTTTATAGCCTTTAGAGCAGGGGTCTCCAACCTTTCTCCATCTGAGAGCTACTTGCATCACATCGCTTCCATGCATTCACACAGCCCTCATCAGTTGAATTGAGCTTCTTTTGTACACGTGTGAATGAAATACCTAAGCTTATCAAAATCTGAACTTCACATCAAGGTCAAGAAAGGACAGTGTCTCACTTCTTATCACGGCCCACAGAGTGAGTACTTCACTGAACATTCACATACAGTCCTTCATCACCACCTGACCAGCATCTCACGGCACATGTGTCAAATAAGTGCATTCACTCTTTTTCACAGTCAGTGAGAGGACTGGCCCTGCATGGAGTCCACCATAGAGGGGTCTGCTGAAGAGAGGTTCAAGAGAGGACTCTTTAAAGTAGAGACACTAAATACTGATATACACCTGAACATCAGCAGGAGAGGACTCTTTAAAGTAGAGACACTACATACTGATATACACCTGAACATCAGCAGGAGAGGACTCTTTAAAGTAGAGACACTACATACTGATATACACCTGAACATCAGCAGGAGAGGACTCTTTAAAGTAGAGACACTACATACTGATATACAACTGAACATCAGCAGGAGAGGACTCTTTAAAGTAGAGACACTACATACTGATATACACCTGAACATCAGCAGGAGAGGACTCTTTAAAGTAGAGACACTACATACTGATATACACCTGAACATCAGCAGGAGAGGACTCTTTAAAGTAGAGACGCTACATACTGATATACACCTGGACATCAGCAGGAGAGGACTCTTTAAAGTAGAGGACACTACATACTGATATACACCTGAACATCAGCAGGAGAGGACTCTTTAAAGTAGAGACACTACATACTGATATACACCTGAACATCAGCAGGAGAGGACTCTTTAAAGTAGAGACACTACATACTGATATACAGCTGAACATCAGCAGGAGAGGACTCTTTAAGTAGAGACACTACATACTGATACCACCTGAACATCAGCAGGAGAGGACTCTTTAAAGTAGAGACACTACATACTGATATATACCTGAACATCAGCAGGAGAGGACTCTTTAAAGTAGAGACACTACATACTGATATACACCTGAACATCAGCAGGAGAGGACTCTTTAAAGTAGAGACACTACATACTGATATACACCTGAACATCAGCAGGAGAGGACTCTTTAAAGTAGAGACACTACATACTGATATACACCTGAACATCAGCAGGAGAGGACTCTTTAAAGTAGAGACACTTTAATATTTGATATCTCTTTGATTGACAGCTGGTCAACACGTGCAGCTCGTGAACACGTGTTTGATGGAGGTGTTTATCTGCTGCAGCGTTGGAAGGTCACCTGAAGTCTGCAGGTAGATAACGAGGCTCTTCATTATCATGGAGGAGGCCGAACCGACCTTTGACCCCCCCCCCCCCCGCTATCAGAGGAGCTGCAGGAACCTTTAAGACTGTCGACTGCCAACAAGCATTTTCTAATCACACAGATTAGATAAGAGAGGATTCATTCTCACACACACACACACTTTGATCTACTGGTCACAGGGGTCTTCACAGGGGTCTTCACAGGGGTCTTCACAGGGGTCTTCACAGGTAATAAACAGAGTAACGCAGGACTGAATAAAACTATTAAATAAATCAACAACAAAAAAAGTGAAACATTTTCAAAAACAAAAAAGTGTCATGTTTTTTTTTCAGGATCAAAATCCAGATTCTAAAAAGAAAGACAAATTAAAAGACAATATATATCTATCTGTCAAATATGTGATCGAATGAAAGAGCTGTGTACAATTTTACGAAATGTAAAGGTTAATGTAAAGTTAATCTTGGTATCATTATCTTTCACAGTTTTCTGTTTGTTTAATATCTGATTCCCTGAGAGCCAATCACACGGCCTTATCTGCTGACTGCCTTTATCCTCCGATGATAATCTGCACATGATTCCATGAACAACTGCGGGTGTCCTGCAGGTCAGATAGTTCCTCTATCGCTTCCTGGAAGTCCATTAAGGACGTCTCCGCTATTTCACAAGAGTGTGTGTGTATGTGTTATGTGTGTGTATGTGTGTGTATGTGTTATGTGTGTGTATATGTGTGTATGTGTTATGTGTGTGTATATGTGTGTGGACTTGCCCTCGCGTTACTTCTACAGAAACGTTTAAACCCAGATGAATTCAAGTGTTCTCCACGGTTTCGCCCCGGCGGCAGCCTTTGTTAGACTCTTACTTAGTGATGGATGTGTTATATGGTGTGTGTGTTTGTAGATGAATGTTTTATATGGCGTGGTGTGCACGGTGTGTGAGGTGTGTGAGGTGTGCGCGGTGTGTGAGGTGTGCGCGGTGTGTGAGGTGTGTGAGGTGTGCGCGGTGTGCGCGGTGTGTGAGGTGTGCGCGGTGTGTGAGGTGTGTGAGGTGTGTGAGGTGTGTGCGGTGTGCGCGGTGTGTGAGGTGTGCACGGTGTGTGAGGTGTGTGAGGTGTGCGCGGTGTGTGAGGTGTGCACGGTGTGTGAGGTGTGTGAGGTGTGCGCAGTGTGTGAGGTGTGCGCGGTGTGTGAGGTGTGCGCGGTGTGTGAGGTGTGTGAGGTGTGCGCGGTGTGCGCGGTGTGTGAGGTGTGCGTGGTGTGTGAGGTGTGTGAGGTGTGCGCGGTGTGCGCGGTGTGCGCGGTGTGTGAGGTGTGTGACTCAACCCGTCTTATTATCTGTAATTCATCTCCTCTTAGTTCCCCTGTTTCTGGCAGCCTGCGGGGGGGGTTTGTGCTGAAATGAACTCTTTAAAGCGAGTTTCAACACGTCGGCTGAATCACCGCTCAGAAATCTCTGCTTCAGAAACAGGATGACCCGCCCCCCCCCACGCACTGAGGATTTACAGCTGTGAGCTTTAAAGAGTCCTCTCCTGCTGATGTTCAGGTGTATATCAGTATGTAGTGTCTCTACTTTAAAGAGTCCTCTCCTGCTGATGTTCAGGTGTATATCAGTATGTAGTGTCTCTACTTTAAAGAGTCCTCTCCTGCAGAACATTTACATGCACTAAAACCTACAGAACACACTATAAGAGAGGGAACACCACAGAGAGAGTGATAGGGACTCTTTAGATATGAAGTATGTATGAAGGAGCAGAAGAAGAAGTACTTCCGAGTATTCAAAGTCATTGATTCTGGACGCTTGATGTTGATAACATTTATTCTAACTTTATTGATCCTGAGGACACAGCGCGTGATAAAGAGCCATACACTGAGGAGTGATATATAAACGTGTTCCTTCAGATCAATAACTCTAACCTGAGGCTCGTGTCCTCAAAACGTCCTCAACGCGTCCTCAACGCGTCCTCAACACCTCCTCAACGCGTCCTCAACACCTCCTCAACGCGTCCTCAACGCGTCCTCAACGCCTCCTCAACGCCTCCTCAACGCCTCCTCAACACCTCCTCAACGCCTCCTCAACGCCTCCTCAACATGTCCTCAACGCGTCCTCAACACCTCCTCAACATGTCCTCAACACCTCCTCAACACCTCCTCAACGCCTCCTCAACACGTCCTCAACGCGTCCTCAACACCTCCTCAACATGTCCTCAACACCTCCTCAACACCTCCTCAACACGTCCTCAACACCTCCTCAACACGTCCTCAATGCGTCCTCAACACCTCCTCAACACGTCCTCAATGCGTCCTCAACACCTCCTCAACACGTCCTCAACGCGTCCTCAACACGTCCTCTGACAGACCAGAGGCTTCAGGACCTTTCTTACTAACTTTGTCTGTTTCTGGAGATATCTCATAAATCTACCAACAGTTAGCGCTAAATAACGCCTCATCATACGGAGGCTGACAGGAGCAAATAGACTACACCGATCAAGTCTCTTCCATCAGGAGGAGCAGCTTCAGAAAGGATGCAGATATAGAAACCCAAATGTTCCTCATGAAGAAACATCTCCAGCAGCAACACATGCAGCGTTTAGAGAACATTCAGCAGCTTGAGGAGACATGTGCTGAAACCAAACGCTGAAGAAGCTCAAACACAACGGAGACCAGGGGACACTAAAGAGTGACGCACACAGCTGGGAGACCAGGGGACACTAAAGAGTGACGCACAAAGCTGGAGACCAGGGGACACTAAAGAGTGACGCACACAGCTGGGAGACCAGGGGACACTAAAGAGTGACGCACACAGCTGGGAGACCAGGGGACACTAAAGAGTGACGCACAAAGCTGGGAGACCAGGGGACACTAAAGAGTGACGCACACAGCTGGGAGACCAGGGGACACTAAAGAGTGACGCACACAGCTTGGAGACCAGGGGACACTAAAGAGTGACGCACACAGCTTGGAGACCAGGGGACACTAAAGAGTGACGCACACAGCTGGAGACAAGGGGACACTAAAGAGTGACGCACACAGCTGGGAGACCAGGGGACACTAAAGAGTGAAGCACACAGCTGGAGACCAGGGGACACTAAAGAGTGACGCACACAGCTGGGAGACCAGGGGACACTAACTAGTGACGCACACAGCTGGAGACCAGGGGACACTAAAGAGTGACGCACACAGCTGGAGACCAGGGGACACTAAAGAGTGACGCACACAGCTGGGAGACCAGGGGACACAAAAGAGTGACGCACACAGCTGGGAGACCAGGGGACACTAAAGAGTGACGCACACAGCTTGGAGACCAGGGGACACTAAAGAGTGACGCACACAGCTGGAGACAAGGGGACACAAAAGAGTGACGCACACAGCTGGGAGACCAGGGGACGCTAAAGAGTGACGCACACAGCTGGGAGACCAGGGGACACTAAAGAGTGACGCACACAGCTAGGAGACCAGGGGACACTAAAGAGTGATGCACACAGCTGGGAGACCAGGGGACACTAAAGAGTGACGCACACAGCTGGGAGACCAGGGGACGCTAAAGAGTGACGCACACAGCTGGAGACAAGGGGACACTAAAGAGTGACGCACACAGCTAGTCTGTCTCTTAACTGAAGTGTTTGTCAGTACATCTGAAATGACTCGGTTAGCTACGTTAGCTAGATTCAGAGATTCAAGATGCAAAGGTGTTCTCATCAGATGCTCAGCAGCTACAGAGGAGAAATGACGCCCTTCTGTCCTGAGCTCCTCCAACAATGCATCACATAGAATACAATACAACCAGCTAGCTTCCAGCAGATCTGCAGTCAGAAGGAGTCATGTGACCACATATTAAAATAAGAACATCGACCTCTCGGCCACTGGAAGGAACTGGTCATTTCAATAATAATTGTGATATCTGTTAGTGGGTGAGGGGTCAGCTACACATCATGTGACCTGATGTAGTTACAGTGTGTGTGTGTGTGTGTGTGTACTCACACTCATGCTGCTCGTACGGAGGGTAGTTGAGTCTGACAGCGATGAGGATGAAGAAGATGAAGAGCGGCCAGACGATCTCCACCAGCAGCTGCAGCTGAAGAACCGAACACAAAGATCTGTGTTTATATAACACGTAACACACACACACACACACACACACACACACACACACACACACACACACACACACACACACACACACACACACACACACACACACACACACACACACACACACACACACACACACACACACACACACACACACACACACACACACACACACACACACACAGCAGCACTTTGGGGTGAAGTGTCTCAGGGACGACATGCTGACTGCAGTGGGACTCGAACTTTCTATCCCCTGATTCCAGGTCCAGCACTCTATCCACTGAGCCACAGCCTCCCACAGTTCTACAGATAATCTGATCTCAGAGGGTTCTAATCTGATCTCAGAGGGTTCTAACCTGATCTCAGAGGGTTCTACAGATAATCTGATCTCAGAGGGTTCTAACCTGATCTCAGAGGGTTCTACAGATAATCTGATCTCAGAGGGTTCTACAGATAATCTGATCTCAGAGGGTTCTACAGATAATCTGATCTCAGAGGGTTCTAACCTGATCTCAGAGGGTTCTAATCTGATCTCAGAGGGTTCTACAGAGGGTTCTACAGATAATCTGATCTCAGAGGGTTCTAACCTGATCTCAGAGGGTTCTACAGATAATCTGATCTCAGAGGGTTCTAACCTGATCTCAGAGGGTTTTACAGATAATCTGATCTCAGAGGGTTCTAACCTGATCTCAGAGGGTTCTACAGATAATCTGATCTCAGAGGGTTCTACAGATAATCTGATCTCAGAGGGTTCTACAGATAATCTGATCTCAGAGGGTTCTAACCTGATCTCAGAGGGTTCTAATCTGATCTCAGAGGGTTCTACAGAGGGTTCTACAGATAATCTGATCTCAGAGGGTTCTAACCTGATCTCAGAGGGTTCTACAGATAATCTGATCTCAGAGGGTTCTAACCTGATCTCAGAGGGTTTTACAGAGGGTTCTACAGATAATCTGATCTCAGAGGGTTCTAACCTGATCTCAGAGGGTTCTACAGATAATCTGATCTCAGAGGGTTCTACAGATAATCTGATCTCAGAGGGTTCTAACCTGATCTCAGAGGGTTCTAACCTGATCTCAGAGGGTTCTACAGATAATCTGATCTCAGAGGGTTCTAACCTGATCTCAGAGGGTTCTAATCTGATCTCAGAGGGTTTTACAGAGGGTTCTACAGATAATCTGATCTCAGAGGGTTCTAACCTGATCTCAGAGGGTTCTACAGATAATCTGATCTCAGAGGGTTCTAACCTGATCTCAGAGGGTTTTACAGATAATCTGATCTCAGAGGGTTCTAACCTGATCTCAGAGGGTTCTACAGATAATCTGATCTCAGAGGGTTCTACAGATAATCTGATCTC
>CM062271.1:1193488-1233488 GCA_031216635.1 Dissostichus eleginoides | reverse complement strand
GAGACACCTGAGACACCTGCCAGGTGAGGAGGAGGAGGAGGAGGAGGAGGAAAGAGACTCAAGAAGTTAGAGAGAGAGAGAGCTGCAGGGGAGAGAAAGAAGTAAAGAATAAAGAAATAAAGAAAGGTGATCTACCGTGTCCGTGCTGCGTTCAGGGTCCTCCTCCTCCTGCAGCGTCTGATCGACTGCTGCTGCACCAACCACCTCCAGGACACAAGCAATCACTGCTGCTTCCGGTGAGGAACTTCACAATAAAGCTCTGCAATCACTGCTGCTTCCGGTGAGGAACTTCACAATAAAGCTCTGCAATCACTGCTGCTTCCGGTGAGAAATGTTCATGTTTTAAGTTTCAAGATCCAGGTCTCTCTCACCATGAGCTCAGCAGCTTCAGAGGAGAGATGGAGATGAGAAACTGAAGTCTCCTCCAACAGAGCAACATGAATATATATAGGACATAGAACAGATACAACTGATTAAAAAGTGAAGAGAATGTTCTGAGATGTGCACGTTAATACAAATACAACAGAAATAGTGCAAGAAGAGTTTACAAGTAGCCTACATGGAATAGACTCTTCTTGCACTATTTCTATTGTATTTGTCTAAAACAATGAAACACAGAAATCACAGCTGCTTCCGGTGGGAACCTTCACAATAAACCTCAGTGCAGTGTGTGTTTCTGTTCTTCAGTCATGCGTTAGCTGAGATAATCACTGACGTATATATTTCAGGTTCTTTGTAATATGTTTCTCTTACTTATTTATTTACATTTTGTTTATTTCATTTTCTAAACATGTTTATATTTCTGTGTTTATTTAGGCCACGTCTACACGGAGACGAAACGGGTTGTATCCGCTACAGTTCTCTACTGTATGGACCGTTCGTTCACACGAAGCCGTAACGGACCCCTCAAACCAGCCGCGGCGCCAGGATTTCAATTGTGGGGGGGCCAATGTAATTTCGGCTGTTCAAATGTTTTCTCGGGATTTTTGTTAATAATATAATAAAAATAGTCTATGCCTAGAATGACATTCGTGTTTACTGAGAGCATAGTCGATGTGTTTCCAGTCCCTGTAACCATGGCGACTGAATGTATCTTCTCCGCCGGCCCCGCCTCTCTCACTAAAATGCTGGCACATTTTACAAAACACACTGTCCTTGCTAATGCTATACTCCAAGGATGTGTACTTGTCCTACCAGTGGGCAGCGAAGCTCCTTTTCTTTTGTCCGAAAAGTGTCTGAGGGTACTTTCTGAGCGTTGGCTGTGCAGCCGCCGGGTCACCTATGGCTGATAGGTCCGGCACTGCGATGCTATTTTCTTTTATCCTGCAACGGGTGCTACGTCCCGCAGAGGGACTGAGCTCAGCGGGACACAACATTAAACACACTCTCGTCTCTCTGAGGCGGCGCCTGCTGTGAGGATGATGAGTGTGGTGGTTCCGGCGGCGGCGACTCTGTTCTTACTCTTTAAAAAAAAAACTGAACATCGATTTTGTGACATCGTTAGTGAGCGCGGTATATTTTTTGTGTCTGTCCAGTCCACTGTCCTCCCTCGACTGCGCACGGCCGCGAGACGTTCTACGATGTGTTTGCTCCCGCGCTTCAACTATGAGTTCGGCCTGATTACGTTAATTAAT
The DNA here is from genome assembly GCA_031216635.1 of Dissostichus eleginoides. Classification (NCBI taxonomy): domain Eukaryota; kingdom Metazoa; phylum Chordata; class Actinopteri; order Perciformes; family Nototheniidae; genus Dissostichus; species Dissostichus eleginoides. Next base: position 1,231,854 of record CM062271.1, on the reverse strand, counting down.
GTTGCTTTTAATTTTATTATTTTTTGAAAGGGAAACACGTGTTTGCTCTTATTTTATTATTTAATTGTTAATTTGGTTAAAAAATGTTGGAAACTTCAATGAATGGGTACATAGCGCCGCGGCTGCCTCAAACGGTAACGGCTCCCAAGGTGGGTAGATCTGTGGACGAAACGCTCCAGGGCCAAACGGCTCCGTGTGTACGCCATAGCCCCGCCTCTCCCCACCTCTGCTGCTCACTGCTGTAGCATGGGCAGTAGCTACTGCTAGTGCTACTGCTACTGCCCATGATACAGATGTTAGTGCGAAATCTACAGCTCCTCTCCCACAACCATCAGCAACAGGTGGACATGGACAGTGGCGACTGGTCATCAGGGGCACAGCCCCACCTAGTGTCAGCAGAAAGTAATTCAAATAATAATTCCAAATAAATGCAAAGAAATTCATCTTAAAATATATTTAAAGATCATGTTTAATCTTCTGATTCGTCTGTACATTGCTGTGTTAGTCTGTGTTCTTCTAATTAGTGTCTACAGTGTGCCTATTGAGCCGTGTTGAGCGACGTGGGGCAAGCCCCGATCTAGCCCCTCCCTCTCACTGTCAAAGTGAATGGGTGCTGTAAAAACTACACTTCGCATGCTCAGAGTCTTTTTCTATTCAATGTGTGCGGCAAACAAATAATCACCATAGGGGCACTGTGCTGACATACCTACCAAACGTCATCTCATAATTCAGAGAGCTGATTGGCTGTAAGTACGTGTGCCGCGAAAAGTGTAGTTGTGAAGAGGAGACGAGAGAGAGGAGACGAGAGAGAGGAGACGAGAGAGAGCAGCGTCTAGCGACTAACACGGGAAGAAAGTGAACGAAGCTGACCGTACTGCAGCTTTGGTGAGTTCATGTTATGTCATATCTCTTGTTGATCTTCTGTGTTGTGCCTATAGGCTATTGCTCTGCTGGATCCATTGATATTGTGACCTCGGTGATGAGGGTCTGTGTTTTCCTTATACCCCCCCCCCCCCCTCTCTCTATCGGAACCATGGATAGCCTACAGCTATTTGTTTACGTGTTTAAAAAAGCACCAGAAGCTTATATATACACATCTAAGCTGTTCGTGCGCCTCCACTTTGTACATATAAAAGTGCAAAAGGGCAACCAGGCAACCAGGCAACCAGGCAACCAGGCAACCATGGCAACCATGGCAACCAGGCAACCATGGCAACCAGGCAACCAGGCAACCAGGCAACCATGCTCGGGGGGTCTTATTCGCTGCTTTTGGTGTATTTTGTGGCGGAAGTACAGCGCCACTTACAGGCCCGGCATATGTACTACAGCGTCTCCAGCGGTCTCGTGCGGACGGACACGTTTCTTGAGCCGATTCCGTGCGGACGGAAGACTTTTTTGATATCGACTAAGGTTAGTTTTCGTCTCTGTGTAAACGTGGCCTTACTTTACAGCTTTCACTTTTTGTTCCAGTTTGAATGTGACTCCTCCCTTTTATAATGACGTCACATTCATTCAAAGGCTTTTATTTTGTAAGGTAAGCTTCAATGAGCGGAAGTAGAGATGATAATCACATTCCTTTCAGAATAAGAGCACCCTGTGGAGCAGCTCAGTGCTGGAAGGACCTCTAGTGGACAGACAGAGAACAGCAGCTGTCATCTTTAAACACAGATAACATATCTGCTCCTCCAATCAGGAGAGGACTCTTCTCTTTAAGAAACATTTAGTATTTTTTTATCAAGATTTATATTGTTTCACATCCAAAAAGCAAACACAGCAAAAACACGATTTAACATTATATTTACAAACAATTTAATTCAGTTTGATAAGAAATCTCTCTCTCTCTCTCTCTCTCTCTCTCTCTCTCTCTCTCTCTCTCTCTCTCTCTCTCTCTCTCTCTCTCTCTCTCTCTCTCTCTCTCTCTCTCTCTCTCTCTCTCTCTCTCTCTCTCTCTCTCTCTCACACACACACACACACACACACACACACACACACACACACACACACACACACACAGCCTGGTACTACAGTAAACAATAAGACAGTAGCTCTCTGTCTTCAGACTGCTGCTGGACTCCGGCTGAGCGACGCACCGAGAGACAGGATATACAGAAAATACAGAATATACAGAAAAAACTGAATATATAGTTTTTATCAGGACTTAAAGGAACTATCAGGTTCTCCAGGTTCTCCAGGTTCTCCGGGACGATGGACCCGCAGCGTCTGTCCTCCGGCTCCCAGCAGCAGGTCCGTCTCAGGATAAAGGTACGACCGATCGGATGAGAACATATTACAGAAATCACTTTTAAAATCTCTCAAGAGGTCAGACTCATGACTGAGTACACAACTGGTACACAACTAGTACACAACTAGTACACAACTAGTACACAACTAGTACACAACTAATACACAACTAGTACACAACTAGTACACAACTAATACACAACTAATACACAACTAATACACAACTAGTACACAACTAGTACACAACTAATACACAACTAGTACACAACTAATACACAACTAGTACACAACTAGTACACAACTAGTACACAACTAATACACAACTAGTACACAACTAGTACACAACTAGTATACAACTAATACACAACTAGTACACAACTAATACACAACTAGTACACAACTAGTACACAACTAATACACAACTAGTACACAACTAATACACAACTAGTACACAACTAGTACACAACTAATACACAACTAGTACACAACTAATACACAACTAATACACAACTAATACACAACTAGTACACAACTAATACACAACTAGTACACAACTAATACACAACTAATACACAACTAATACACAACTAGTACACAATTAATACACAACTAATACACAACTAGTACACAACTAATACACAACTAGTACACAACTAATACACAACTAATACACAACTAGTACACAACTAATACACAACTAATACACAACTAGTACACAACTAATACACAACTAATACACAACTAATACACTTTTTATTTTAATTAGAAAAGGAGCTGGCCATCAGTAACAAACAGACATTTTTATTACACGGTTTAGTTGAATACTCGATTCTGATTGGTCGATTCAGACCATGTGACACGTTGTTAATCCAGTAGAACAGACCGTTGCTAAGGAGGATCGAGAAAGAAAAAGGAAAGGAGGTTCAAATTAAAAATAAATCCTAATAATGAAATGTTTCCACACAAATCATAATGTTTTGCTAAATGATTTGGTGGCCCACTTGCAATGCCTTCACGGACCACTAGGGGGCCGCGGCCCACAGGTTGGGAACCGCTTTATTAGAGGAATGAAATATTAAATATTAGATTGAAGATAAATGTAAAATGTACAGTTTAAGTACACAAATAGAAACAATACCAACCCTCATACTCAGAGGCAGGGCTACACAGAGGAGGAATCTGCCGTCCGTGTCTTTGGTGTTCAGTTCAACATAAACTCTAAGAAAAACCATAACCATTTACATGAAATATACATTTACCAAATACTCTGAGGAATAAAGTATGTGCAGTATTGATACAAAAAGAGGAAAGCTGTGCAGATATTAATAGAGGTTTATTATAAATAAAACTACAAATAATATGTCAAGAGTTATTCAAACCATATACCAGAAGTAGGACTCTGAAAGAGAAATGTAAAAAAACTACACATTTATTTTATCATTCATGATAAGTGGGGAAACAGCGCCACCCTCCCGTTGGCCTCCAGTCAGCGGTCACTGCCGGTATTACACCGTGTGTGTTCAGGTCAGGCAACAGCACTGACCGCGCATGCGCAATGAGATGAATGGCCGATGCACCTGACGGCAAATTCCCGTCCGTTAATCTGCGCTCGTGAGACCTCGTGAGTCTTCGGGAGTTTCCGTGAGTCTTCGGGATGGAGATAGAAACTCCAGATCTTTTCTTTTAGTCTCCAATATGACGAAATGCAGCTTGTTTTCGTGTCTACTTTCGTGCTCTGTGTGAATCTGGCCTGTTCCACTACTACACTCGCTGTCCTTAGAGCCGCCCACCTTCCTTCTGTCACATAATGGTATAACCCTAGTCTGTCCTCACCTGTGATTGGCCGCGCGGTGTGCCCGTCAACACTAAGTCCCGCCCCCCTGTCTGCATGGATGCGCTCTTCGGCTCTTCGGCTCTTCCCGGTCGCAACAGAGGATAATCGGCTCTTTTTAGTTCGTGAGTCTTCGGGATTCTCCGTGGATCTCCGTGAGTCTCCGGTTCCACCCTGACTGCAATGGGATGCTGCGGTAGCGCGGAGGTAAGAATCGGTACCGGGACCCCTCCCTCCCGACCCAAAGCACCGGTGTTCCTGCACGGAGAGCCGGTGTCTGGGTGTGTGTTTGCCCGGTGCAGCGCGGCAGCAGAGCGGATTAGAGAGAGGCGGTAATCCGGTCAGCTGCTGGAGGCCTGAGCTACCGGGAGATATAACATGTAGACCGTTAGAGAGGAGTGTGTGAGTGTGTGTGCGTGTGTGTGTGTGTGTGTGTGTGTGTTGTGTTCCTGTGTGTCACCCTTTCTCCCTGTGTGTGTTTGTGTGTGTGTGTGTGTGTGTTTGTGTGTGTGTGATGACACTGAGCAGGGTGTGTGTGTGTTTTTTATGTGTCCCTGTGAGTGTCCTGCTGTGTGTATTTTTGTATGTATTTGTGTGACTGTGTGTGTGTACCCCTGTGTGTGTGTATGTGTTTTTGTGTGTCTCTATGTGTGTGTGTCTGTGTGTGTGTATCACAGTGTGTGCGTGTGTGTGAGACACTCTTTTGTTCCTGTAAGTAAATGTGTTTTGGACTCAGACCTGCAGGTCCACAGAAGATACAAATAATCATACATACAACTGTGTGTGTGTGTGTCTCTGTGTGTGTGTGTGTCTGTGTGTGTGTCTCTGTGTGTGTGTGTCTCTGTGTGTGTGTGTCTCTGTGTGTGTGTGTCTCTGTGTGTGTGTGTCTCTGTGTGTGTGTGTGTGTGTCTCTGTGTGTGTGTGTGTGTCTCTGTGTGTGTGTGTCTGTGTGTGTGTGTCTCTGTGTGTGTGTGTCTCTGTGTGTGTGTGTGTGTGTCTCTGTGTGTGTGTGTCTCTGTGTGTGTGTCTCTGTGTGTGTGTGTGTGTGTGTGTCTCTGTGTGTGTCTGTGTGTGTGTGTCTCTGTGTGTGTGTGTCTCTGTGTCTCTGTGTGTGTCTGTGTGTGTCTCTGTGTGTGTGTGTGTGTGTCTCTGTGTGTGTGTGTTTCTCTGTGTGTGTGTGTGTGTGTCTCTGTGTGTGTGTGTCTCTGTGTGTGTGTGTGTGTCTCTGTGTGTGTGTGTGTGTGTCTCTGTGTGTGTGTGTCTCTGTGTGTGTGTGTGTCTCTGTGTGTGTGTGTCTCTGTGTGTGTGTGTGTCTCTGTGTGTGTGTGTGTGTGTGTGTCTCTGTGTGTGTGTGTCTCTGTGTGTGTCTCTGTGTGTGTGTGTGTCTCTGTGTGTGTGTGTCTCTGTGTGTGTGTGTGTGTCTCTGTGTGTGTGTGTGTGTGTGTCTCTGTGTGTGTGTGTGTCTCTGTGTGTGTGTCTCTGTGTGTGTGTGTGTGTCTCTGTGTGTGTGTGTCTCTGTGTGTGTATGTGTCTCTGTGTGTGTGTGTGTCTCTGTGTGTGTGTGTGTGTGTGTCTCTGTGTGTGTGTGTTCCAGAGGACAAAGAGAGAATGGAGACCTCTGGAGGACCGGAGCTGCACAGACCTGCCCTGGTTCCTGCTCTTCACCGTCTTCTGCGTCGGCATGGTAACGCTCACCTTTGTTTGTTGGTTTGTTGTTTATAAATGATTTCAGTCCTGCTGAAGCGGGAAAACCTCTCAATCTTAGGAAACACACGATAAGTTGTTCCTGCATCACCCTCTGACGTATACCAGACCCTCTGACGTACATTAGACCTTCTGATGTACACCAGACCCTCTGACGACCCTCTGACGTTCATCAGTCCCTCTGACGACCCTCTGACGTATACCAGACCCTCTGACGACCCTCTGACGTTCATCAGTCCCTCTGACGACCCTCTGATGTACACCAGACCCTCTAACGTAAACCAGACCCTCTGACGACCCTCTGACATTCATCAGTCCCTCTGACGACCCTCTGACGTACACCAGACCCTCTGACGACCCTCTGACGTACATTAGACCCTCTGACGTTCATCAGACCCTCTGACGTACATTAGACGCTCTGACGACCCTCTGACGTACATTAGACCCTCTGACGTACATTAGACCCTCTGACGATCCTCTAACGTTCATCAGACCCTCTGACAAACCTCTGACGTATACCAGACCCTCTGAAGACCCTCTGGCATACATTAGACCCTCTGACGACCCTCTGACGTTCATCAGACCCTCTGACGTACACCAGACCCTCTGACGACCCTCTGACGACCCTCTGACGTACATTAGACCCTCTGGAGGACTCTGACGTTCATCAGACCCTCTGACGTACATTAGACCCTCTGACGTTCATCAGACCCTCTGACAAACCTCTGACGTATACCAGACCCTCTGACGTCCCTCTGGCGTACATTAGACCCTCTGATGTACATTAGACCCTCTGACGTACATTAGACCCTCTGACGTTCATCAGACCCTCTGACGACCCTCTGACGTACACCAGACCCTCTGACGACCCTCTAACGTACATTAGACCCTCTGACGTTCATCAGACCCTCTGACTAACATTAGACCCTCTGACGACCCTCTGACGTACATTAGACCCTCTGACGTACATTAGACCCTCTGACGTTCATCAGACCCTCTGACGTACATTAGACCCTCTGACGTACATTAGACCCTCTGACGTTCATCAGACCCTCTGACGTACATTAGACCCTCTGACGTACATTAGACCCTCTGACGATCCTCTAACATTCATCAGACCCTCTGACAAACCTTTGACGTATACCAGACCCTCTGATGACCCTCTGGCGTACATTAGACCCTCTGACGACCCTCTGACGTTCATCAGACCCTCTGACGTACATTAGACCCTCTGATGTACACCAGACCCTCTGACGACCCTCTGACGACCCTCTGACGTACATTAGACCCTCTGGAGGACTCTGACGTTCATCAGACCCTCTGACGTACATTAGACCCTCTGACGTTCATCAGACCCTCTGACAAACCTCTGGCGTATACCAGACCCTCTGACGTCCCTCTGGCGTACATTAGACCCTCTGATGTACATTAGACCCTCTGACGTACATTAGACCCTCTGACATTCATCAGACACTCTGACGTACATTAGACCCTCTGACAACCCTCTGACGTTCATCAGACCCTCTGACAACCCTCTGACGTACACCTGACCCTTTGACAACCCTCTGACGTAGATTAGACCCTCTGACGACCCTCTGACGTACATTAAACCCTCTGACGTACATTAGACCCTCTGATGTATACCAGACCCTCTGACGTACATTAGACTCTCTGATGTACACCAGACCCTCTGACGTACACCAGACCCTCTGATGACCCTCTGACGTACATTAGACCCTCTGACGTTCATCAGACCCTCTGATGTTCATCAGACCCTCTGACGTACATTAGACCCTCTGACAACCCTCTGACGTACATTAGACCCTCTGACTTTCATCAGACCCTCTGACAAACCTCTGACGTATACCAGACCCTCTGACAACCCTCTGGCGTACATTAGACCTCTGACGACCCTCTGACGTACATTAGACCCTCTGACGACCCTCTGACGCACATTAGACCCTCTGAGGATCCTCTGACGTTCATCAGACCCTCTGACAAACCTCTGACGTATACCAGACCCTCTGACGACCCTGTGGCGTACATTAGACCCTCTGACGACCCTTTGACGTACATTAGACCTTCTGACGATCCTCTGACGTCATCAGACCCTCTGACGACCCTCTGACGTTCATCAGACCCTCTGACGTACATTAGACCCTCTGATGTAACCAGCTCTCTGATGTACACCAGACCCTCTGACGACCCTCTGACGACCCTCTGACGTACATTAGACCCTCTGGAGGACTCTGACGTTCATCAGACCCTCTGACAAACCTCTGACGTATACCAGACCCTCTGACGACCCTGTGGCGTACATTAGACCCTCTGACGACCCTTTGACGTACATTAGACCTTCTGACGATCCTCTGATGTTCATCAGACTCTCTGACGACCCTCTGACGTTCATCAGACCCTCTGACGTACATTAGACCCTCTGATGTACATCAGACCCTCTGACGTACATTGGACCCTCTGACCTTCATCAGACCCTCTGACGACCCTCTGACGTACATTAGACCCTCTGACGACCCTCTGACGTACATTAAACCCTCTGATGTATACCAGACCCTCCGACGTACACCAGACCCTCTGACGTACACCAGACCCTCCGACGTACACCAGACCCTCTGATGACCCTCTGACGTACATTAGACCCTCTGACGTTCATCAGGCCCTCTGACGTACATTAGACCCTCTGACAACCCTCTGACGTACATTAGACCCTCTGACGTTCATCAGACCCTCTGACAAACCTCTGGCGTACATTAGACCCTCTGACGACCCTCTGATGTACATTAGACCCTCTGACGACCCTCTGACGCACATTAGTCCCTCTGAGGATCCCTCTGACGTTCATCAGACCCTCTGAGAAACCTCTGACGTATACCACCCTCTGACGACCCTCTGGCGTACATTAGACCCTCTGATGACCCTCTGACGTTCATCAGACCCTCTGACGTACAATAGACCCTCTGACGACCCTCTGACGACCCTCTGACGTACATTACCCTCTGCGTTCATCAGACCCTCTGACGTACATTAGACCCTCTGACACCCTCTGACGTACATTAGACCCTCTGACGTTCATCAGACCCTCTGACGTACATTAGACCTCTGACAACCCTCTGACGTTCATCAGACCCTCTGACAACCCTCTGACGTACACCAGACCCTCTGATGACCCTCTAATGTACATTAGACCCTCTCACGTACATTAGACCCTCTGATGTACACCAGACCTCTGACGTACATTACCCTCTGACAACCCTCTGACGTTCATCAGACCCTCTGACAACCCTCTGACGTACACCAGACCCTCTGACGACCCTTGACGTACATTAGACCCTCTGGCATACATTAGACCCTCTGATGTACACCAGACCCTCTGACGTACACCAGACCCTCTGACGTACAGCAGACCCTCTGACGTCACCACACCCTCTGACGACCCTCGACGTACACCAGACCCTCTGACGACCCTCTGACGTACATTAGAACCTCTGATACACCAGACCCTCTGACGTACATTAGACACCTCTGACGTACACCAGACCCTGACGACCCTCTGACGTACATTAGACCCTCTAACATTCATCAGACCCTCTGACGTACATTAGACCCTCTGATGTACACCAGACCCTCTGACGACCCTCTGACGTACATTAGACCCTTTGACGTTCATCAGGCTGTCGGTATACGTATGTGTGTGGTGTGTGTGTGTGTGTGTGTGTGTGTGTGTGTGTGTGTGTGTGTGTGTGTGTGTGTGTGTGTGTTGTGTGTGTGTGTGTGTGTGTGTGTGTGTGTGTGTGGTGTTGTGTGTGTGTGTGTGTGCAGAGTTCCCGTTAGCCGGTAATTACCGGACTATGACCGGTAAAATATGCTGAAGGCCGGCAAATCTAAATCTCTCCGGTCAAAATGTCCGGTCAAAATAATGTCCCCTTGGCGCAATACCGCATCAGTTGCGCCACTTATGTGACAGACAAGAAGAGCACGTGACAGACCAGAAGAGTATGTGACAGACAAGAAGGGTATGTGACAGACAAGAAGAGTATGTGACAGACAAGAAGGGTATGTGACAGACAAGAAGAGTATGTGACAGACAAGAAGAGTATGTGACAGACAAGAAGAGTACGTGACAGACAAGAAGAGTATGTGACAGACAAGAAGAGTATGTGACAGACAAGAAGAGTATGTGACAGACAAGAAGAGTCTGTGACAGACAAGAAGAGTATGTGAGAGACAAGAAGAGTCTGTGACAGACAAGAAGAGTGTGTGACAGACAAGAACAGTATGTGACAGACAAGAAGAGTATGTGACAGACAAGAAGAGCATGTGACAGACAAGAAGAGCATGTGACAGACAGGAAGAGTACGTGACAGACAAGAAGAGTCTGTGACAGACAAGAAGAGCATGTGACAGACAAGAAGAGTCAATTCTAATGTCTAACACTTAATGTGGAGAAAGAGATGTCCTGTATGGGTTGATTGTGCGTTGATCTGTTGGTAATGCCTCGGGGTTCCGGTGGGCATGTAAACAAATGCATAATGCTGCGCTATACTTTGCGGCCTCACCCGGTTGCATAGCGATGCTTATTGTTTAGGTGTCTTGATAAGCAGGTAGTCATATCATTAGCTAGAACTAGCTAGATCTGATCGATATGGACCTAAACGCGAGTAGAGATCAGCTGCTGCTGACGAGTCGACACGCAGCTCTGCATGATCACCTGCAGCGGTGAGCGGAGCAACACACACACTTCAGGTTAGAATATCACACGTAGCTATTTTAATGACCTCTCAAGCTACCTAAACTAGTTATAGATATGTTTAGTTTTACTGTCGGGTCACTCCTTACTGGATCAGCGAGCTGCATGATACTGGCGGGCTGTCAGGAGAGAGAGAGCGCTCCGTTTATTATTCCCGTGTTATTGTAAGTTACTGTACACTTTTGAATAATGTAGTTAATCTACGATAATTAGTTTGTTTAATATCGAATCATATCAATTTGTTTTAAAGCTCAATAAATAACAAAGAAGACCTTTGACCGGAAGATTTAAACTTTAACGGACATTTTGACCGGCGAAAAAATATTCTAACGGGAACTCTGGTGTATTATTATATTTCGCGGGTTGCTAAATGTTTTGTGCGTGTGTGTTTATGTTGACAAGGAGGTTTAATAACTGTGTGCTACACAAAACGTGCAGTCAGTTTCGTTTTCATCGCTGTTCGTAGTTAGCAGGGTATTTTTATTTTAACTCTCGTCCCAACATTTTTTTTATCCTCCCCGACCCTATTTCTTTCGGCCCCGGGACGACGGGACGCCTTAAGCTCGAGCCCTGGACCCTCTGACGTTCATCAGACCCTCTGACGTACATTAGACCCTCTGACGACCCTCTGACGTTCATCAGACCCTCTGACGTACATTAGACCCTCTGACGACCCTCTGACGTACATTAGACCCTCTGACGTTCATCAGACCCTCTGATGTACATTAGACCCTCTGACAACCCTCTGACGTGCATTAGACCCTCTGATGACCCTCTGACGTACATTAGACCCTCTGACGTACACCAGACCCTCTGACAACCCTCTGACGTATACCAGACTCTCTGACGACCTCTGACGTACATTAGACCCTCTGATGTACATTAGACCCTCTGACGTACATTAGACCCTCTGACGTTCATCAGACCCTCTGACGTACATTAGACCCTCTGACGACCCTCTGACGTTCATCAGACCCTCTGACAACCCTCTGACGTTCATTACACCCTCTGACTTTCATCAGACCCTCTGACGTACATTAGACCCTCTGACAACCCTCTGACGTATACCAGACCCTCTGACGACCCTCTGACGTACATTAGACCCTCTGATGTACAATAGACCCTCTGACGTACATTAGACCCTCTGACGTTCATCAGACCCTCTGACGTACATTAGACCCTCTGACGACCCTCTGACGTTCATCAGACCCTCTGACAACCCTCTGACGTTCATTACACCCTCTGACTTTCATCAGACCCTCTGACGTACATTAGACCCTCTGACGTTCATCAGACCCTCTGACGTACATTAGACCCTCATCAGACCCTCTGACGTTCATCAGACCCTCTGACAACCCTCTGACGTTCATTAGACCTCTGACGTTCATCAGACCCTCTGATGTACATTAGACCCTTTGACAACCCTCTGACGTTCATCAACCCCTCTGACAACCCTCTGACGTACACCAGACCCTCTGACGTTCATCAGACCCTCTGACGTACATTAGACCCTCTGACAACCCTCTGACGTACATTAGACCCTCTGACGACCCTCTGAAGTACATTAGACCCTCTGACGTTCATCAGACCCTCTGACGTACATTAGACCCTTTGACAACCCTCTGACGTACATTAGACACTTTGACAACCCTCTGACATACATTAGACCCTCTGACGACCCTCTGACGTACATTAGACCCTCTGACGTACACCAGACCCTCTGACAACCCTCTGACGTTCATCAGACCCTCTGACGTACATTAGACCCTTTGACAACCCTCTGACGTTCATCAGACCCTCTGACAACCCTCTAACCTACACCAGACCCTCTGACGACCCTCTGACATACATTAGACCCTCTGACGACCCTCTGACATACACCAGACCCTCTGACAACCCTCTGACGTTCATCAGACCCTCTGACGTACATTTGACCCTCTGACGACCCTCTGACGTACATTAAACCCTTTGACGTTCATCAGACCCTCTGACGTACATCAGACCCTCTGACGACCCTCTGACATACTTTAGACCCTCTGACGACCCTCTGACGTACATTAGACCCTCTGATGTACACCAGACCCTCTGACGTACATTAGACCCTCTGACTTACACCAGACCCTCTGACGTTCACCACACCCTCTGACGACCCTCTGATGTACATTAGACCCTCTGACGTTCATCAGACCCTCTGACAACCCTCTGACGTATACCAGACCCTCTGACGACCCTCTGACGTACGTTAGACCCTCTGACAACCCTCTGACGTACATTAGACCCTCTGACGACCCTCTGACGTACATTAGACTCTCTGACGTACACCAGACCCTCTGACGTTCACCACACCGTCTGACGACCCTCTGACGTACATTAGACCCTTTGACGTACACCAGACCCTCTGACGTACACCAGACCCTCTGACGACCCTCTGACGTTCACCAGACCCTCTGACGTACACCAGACCCTCTGACGACCCTCTGACGTTCACCAGACCCTCTGACGTTAACCAGACCTTCTGACGTACACCAGACCTGGGAGTTAGTTAGATTTAGTTGGAGTATTGACTTCAGTCTGGCTTTATTGAACCGTGGGAGCCTGTCCTCTGATTGGCTGGAGGTACAGACGCCTCACAGCTGGGTGAGGTCAGGAGGAACTGAATGCTGATGGACTTCAGATCTGAACTGGGATGCAGTTTATTTCACAGCTGGTCTGAACACAGCTGCATCTCCAGCTGTGGCTCAAAGGTTCCCCCCATCCTCAGAGTCTCAGCAGGAAGGAAATGATGACCCTGTGCAGCCAGACCAGAGACAGCGCCTCAGATTCATTATCACACGGCTTAGTTCAATACTACGATACGATAGGATAATACTTTAATGGTCAGATGAAGTCTGAAATGCTCCTTGCATCACAGCAGCTCCATGTGGAACATCAACAGACAGATATCAAGACACATGAGAAACAAACAACAAACATGGAACATCACAGCAGGATCAGAGAGAGCTGCTCAAAGAGCCTTCAGCGTGCATCTGATCTGTAGCTCTGTGTTCACTGAGAGGACTGGAGCACAGAGGATGCTTCAGGCTGACTTTATTGATCTCCATCAGATGGTAGCAGCTCATATTCTCTGTCAGAGCATGCTTTGGGTCCCAGATGATGCTGTTGGAGCCTCTCAGGTTATTATGGTCTGTGAGTCAGAAAGTCTCGGACGGGTGACCAACAGTCTGTGAGCAGATTTTTAACATTTAATACTCCATTCTGATTGGTCATTTCGGACATTTCAGAGTTTGTTAATACTCAATATCACACAGCTGCTAAGCACAAGAAGGACTGTTAAGGAGGACCAGGGGAGAAGGAAGGGGTTAAAAGCAGAGTGCTGGACGTATACAACTATGTGTTGTTGTGAGTAAACAGCTTCAATTCAGATTCAAAGGTGTTATCATCAGATGCTCAGCAGCTGCAGTGTAGAGACGGATTTCCTCTGACCTGAGCTCCTCCCACAATGCAACATATATAATAAAATACAACAATACAAAATATTGCAAGAAGTCTAGATAGATGTAAATAGAATATGATATGTACGAGAACAGAATATGAAATTAAATAATGTAAATTAAGACAACATTAAATACGGTTTATTGCGGTGATAACTATTTAGATAAAACAGACGTGTTGTTGTGTTGTTGTGAGTAAAAAGACGTGTTGTTGTGAGTAAACATGTTGTCCTCTCCTGCAGGGCAGCATCTGCGGCTTCACCATCGCCACCGGAGGCGCCGCTCGCCTCGTCTTCGGCTACGACAGCTACGGGAACACATGTGGTCAACGCAACGAGCCGATCGAGGGCGTGAGGCTGAGCGGCCTGGACCACAGCGACAGGAAGTACGTCCAACACTGTGTACTAGTACTGCAGTACTTTACATCAACTACTGCTGTACTGCGAATGTACTTCTGCTGTACTACAGCGTATTAATACTGAACCAGGATCAGTTCCTGCTGTTTAATGCAGACGGTGGTCTGAGAGCCTGCAGGGTTCAGGGGTCTGTTCAGGGGTCTGGATGAAGGTCTACCAGCCGACCCTACAGGAGGAACTGAGTTGATACGAGTAGTTTCAGGTTCTCCATGTGGGATGAAATGATCCACAGTTAGTCCAGGGTTCATGAAGACAGGTATTCCTGATGCTCTGTTATCTCTCTCTCACCATGGACTCAGCAGCTTCAGAGGAGAGATGGAGATGAGAAACTGAAGTCCTCCTATAAAATATATAGGACATAGACCAGATCAAATAGTGCAAGAGAATGCTTTGAGATGTGCAAGTTAATACAAATAAAATAGAAATAGTGCAAGATATAATTAGCAAGATGCAAACAGATGAATGTTCTGGATGTTCTTCACAGAGTTCAGGAGTTTAACAGTCTGATGGTCTGTGTGTGTGTGTGTGTGTGTGTGTGTGTGTGTGTGTGTGTGTGTGTGTGTGTGTTTTGGAGGTTTCTCTGCAGGCTCTTTGTTTACCTCTCTCCCACGTCCACATTCTGCTCGTTCTTAGGACTTTTATTTTGAAAATACTCCAGTTGAAGGTGTTTGTTATATTTCAGCTGATTTAAAGAGGCCCTGTTCTTCTTCTGTGGTGTTCTATAGGTGTTAGTGCATGTAAATGCTCTTATTGTGAAGGGGTGACTGCCTGTCTCCTCAGGTGTGTGTTGTTGTTAATGCTCTTATTGTGGCGGGATGACTTCCTGTGTCCTCAGGTTCATGATGTTTTCTAAATGCTCTTATTGTGGCGGGCTGACTTCCTGTGTCTTCAGGTGTGTGTTGTTGTAAAGGCTCTTATTGTGGCGGTCTGACTTCCTGTGTCTTCAGGTGTGTGTTGTTGTAAAGGCTCTTATTGTGGCGGGCTGACTTCCTGTGTCTTCAGGTGTGTGTTGTTGTAAAGGCTCTTATTGTGGCGGTCTGACTTCCTGTGCCCTCAGGTGTGTGTTGTTTTTAATGCTCTTATTGTGGCGGGCTGACTTCCTGTGTCCTCAGGTGTGTGTTCATGTAAAGGCTCTTATTGTGGAGGTCTGACTTCCTGTGACCTCAGGTGTGTGTTGTTGTTAATGCTCTTATTGTGGCGGGATGACTTCCTGTGTCCTCAGGTTCATGTTGTTTTCTAAATGCTCTTATTGTGGCGGGCTGACTTCCTGTGCCCTCAGGTGTGTGTTGTTTTCTAAAGGCTCTTATTGTGGCGGTCTGACTTCCTGTGCCCTCAGGTTCATGTTGTTTTCTAAAGGCTCTTATTGTGGCGGTCTGACTTCCTGTGCCCTCAGGTTCATGTTGTTTTCTAAATGCTCTTATTGTGGCGGGCTGACTTCCTGTGCCCTCAGGTTCATGTTGTTTTCTAAATGCTCTTATTGTGGCGGGCTGACTTCCTGTGCCCTCAGGTGTGTGTTGTTTTCTAAAGGCTCTTATTGTGGCGGTCTGACTTCCTGTGCCCTCAGGTTCATGTTGTTTTCTAAAGGCTCTTATTGTGGCAGTCTGACTTCCTGTGCCCTCAGGTTCATGTTGTTTTCTAAAGGCTCTTATTGTGGCGGTCTGACTTCCTGTGCCCTCAGGTTCATGTTGTTTTCTAAAGGCTCTTATTGTGGCGGTCTGACTTCCTGTGCCCTCAGGTTCGTGTTCTTCTTGGACCCGTGTAACATCGACATCGTTCAGAGGAAGATCCGCTCCCTGGCTCTCTGTGTGTCTCTGTGCCCCCCTGAGAAGATGGAGACCTACCAGGACCTGAAGAGGTTCGCCATGCTCAACGGTGAGGCCGCCGCCGCGGCTTATGGGAGATGTAGTCTGTGAGGGAAAGAGAGTCTAACTCAGGGAAAAGAGCAGCTTTGTGTACAAAAGGTTTCACTTTAGCGTTCATTTTAAACACGAGCATTACTCTGTACATTTGTATTTCCACATGTACATTTTCTACTTTTTCAATGCTATTTTATTTCTATTTGAGACGTTCACATGTTGGATTGTTCATTTCACACACATCGGGATCAACAAAGTACTTCTTATCTTATCTCATGAGAACAAAAGATATATTCATTCATAATATTTGAATATATGATTGTATTTGATTATAATCGTGAGAGGAGCAGAATCACAGACTCATCAGCGCTGCACGTCATGCTGATGATGTCATGTCTGCAGACACAGTGTGACACAGCACCAGTGTACTGCACACACACACACACACACACACACACACACACACACACACACACACACACACACACACAGTAACAAAGGCAGCATTAAGCGTGTGTGGTTGGTGCCACTCGTCTCCGCTGAGTTCACACTCCATCTTAATGAAAGGAGTGTCTCACACACTGTTTCTGTTATTCTGTCCACCCTGAGGCTCTCCGGAGGAACACGTCTCCCTCCTCCTGTCACTCAAACACCCACTCTGCTGTCTGACAGGAAGCAGGGGAGCTAATGCTAATGCTAATGAAGCTAATGCTAACGGAACTAATGCTAATGGAGGTTCCATAGAGTTACATCGCGGTGCGTTCAGGCTCTGCTGTCAGAAACACAATCTGACAAGAAGTCAGCAGGGGAGCTAGCCAGTGCTAACAGAGCTAACGCTAATGGAGCTAACGCTAATTGAGCTAATGCTAATGGAGGTTCCATAGAGTTACATCGTGGGGCGTTCAGGCTCTGCTGTCAGAGACATCGTGGTGCATTCAGGCTCATCCCATCTCTCTGTGTTCTCTTTCAGGTTCTGAGTTGTGTTCCTATGAGTTAGCGGGTCATAAATATCCAGGTCTCCCTGAGAGGTTCTCCAGATGTCCCAAACTTCCTGTTCCACCCAGGTGAGTCCAAAACACTGACCTCTGACCCGCAGTAAGCAGGTGTTTGACCTCTGACCTCTGTTAGAAACATCTCACTAGTCTCCGGCTTGATCTTCAATCTCAGGATCCATGTATCTGTGATCCTCTCCAGAATGGAAGTAGTCATCACATACAGAGCATCAACTAGTTCCTGAACAGTGTCCTTCACATGCTGATATCCAAGAGAGGGAGTTACACAGTCACAAGATGGAGGAATAGAAAGCAGTATTCAATGTTTACTTCAGATTAGCTCCACGTCAGAAATGATCATGCTTGTCATATGTCTCTCTCCATAGAGGCTGAATCATCATGTTAATCACATAGCTATCATATGCCTCAAACAGTCCTGATGCTCTTCTAGTAATCAGACATCCTGTCATGAACACAGCTGCAGTTGGGGTACCTTTGTTATCATGTTACTCTCATGTTGGAAGAGTACTGTTTGACCTCTGACCTCTCCTTCAGTAAGCAGGTGTTTGACCTCTCCCCTCTCCCCGCAGTAAGCCCCTCCCGGTGTTTAACCGCTGCACCCCGGTGGATATCTCCTGCTATGCTAAGTTCTCGGAGGCGGTGGTGACGTTCGTCGGGGATCACAGCGTTCTGCATCGTCTGATCGCAGGGGTCGCCGCCAGCAAAGAGATCATCATCGGGCTGTGTGTGCTGGCCCTGAGTGAGAGACACACACACTGAGATACTGTGACTAATGGGGCATTTCCACTACAGCGCGGAGCTCGCTTTAAGCCTGCCGTGCCGTGCCCGGCCCGTTTTTGGTTGCGTTTCCACTTAGCGTAGTTCCGGCTAGCGGGTACTATTTCACAGTTTTTCTGGCCCCATAAAATCGAGGTTCTTTCCGGGCCAACAACCAGGCTGAGTCGGGCTGAGTATGCTAAACTAGAGAGAGAATCGCTGGCAAGGGGGCTACAACTACAACAACATGAACATATTTGACCGTGATCTAATTGTAATACACGTTTCAAAATGATGCCGAAGTAACTACATACTGATACCGGTTAGTAAACACCATGAATTAATGCTTTGACAAGTCTGCAGACAGACGGCAGGAGAAACACCTTTTTAAAATGCGTGTTTTCTGAATGGAGACCGGCTAAGCTAACGCAGTATATGCTCCGACCGTCCACACTCACAACAACGGCCTACAGACATAAATAAAGCAGCGACTGTATTCGCCATGACACAGACAGGCTGTGGTTTGGACTTGTTAAAGGGCCCGTGTCATGGCCATTTCCACTGATCATAATCCATTGTTGAGGTATACTAGAATAGATTTATACTGTGCATTGTTCCAAACTCACATTGGTTTCGCATACAGCATCTCTGTAAAGTGTGTGTATTCAGCAGTATTCACTCTCTCCACTAAACGGCTCGTTGCAGCTCTTGCCCCCCCCTCCCTGTGAGCCCAGTGTGCTCTGATTGGTCGGGACGTTGTGAATCGCGCTGAGCTCCGTGGAGGTTTCCTTGTTTAGCGATACACAGCGAAACACAGCCAAACTCATCCTGAGCGCACACACACTCACAGCCGAAGTAAAATCAATAAGTGTGGCTTGATATTGAGTCAGAAAAAGGTTGATAAACGCTGTGAGAATGGGTCTGCAGAGAGAATTTCAGAGAGATCCC
The DNA here is from genome assembly GCA_031216635.1 of Dissostichus eleginoides. Lineage (NCBI taxonomy): Eukaryota > Metazoa > Chordata > Actinopteri > Perciformes > Nototheniidae > Dissostichus > Dissostichus eleginoides. The sequence goes on along the minus strand of CM062271.1, from coordinate 1,212,833 downwards.
AACTGTCTGTTATCAGCCTGCAGCCAGGGAGGAGAAATCAGCAGAGCTGCCTGCACTGAGTGTGTGTGTGAGGAAGTCCGTGGATTGGTCAATTTGGACCAATCAGCAGAGGCTTAACGTAACGGCTCCGCGGACGTAACGTAACGGCTCCACGGATTGGTCCATTTGGTTCCGGGTACGAGCTGACGTCAGCTCGTACCCGGAACCAAACGGACCCATCCGTGGAGCAAAGAAAGAAACTGAGAAATCTCCAACGAGGCGTTTGGGGAGGAATTTTCTGTGTTAGAGTTTTACTCGCTACAGGGTGTACTTTGAGGGTTTGTGACTCTGCAGACCGTTTACATGCAGAAAAACCTACATAACACAAGGGACGGGTAATAACCGGAAAAGCATGACACCTTCCTTTAAACTTGTGTCTAGTTTCTGAGCAGATATGAGGAGCTGTGAGCTCTGAGGGCTAACAGCTAACGGCTGATGTTGTTTTTCTGTGGTTCTCATTGAAGATGACGTCACGGCTCCGCCTACACTGCGTTACTATAGTTACTGCCCCAGCTACTAAACTAATGGAGACGCAGCATAAAGTGAGCCAGTCCTAACGAGGCCTAACGAGGCCTAGCCATACCGAGTGAGGCTGAGCGAGGCCCTGTAGTGGAAATGCGCCATAACATGTCTCTGACTCAAAGACCCTCAAAGGACCCTCAAAGGACCCCCAAAGGACCCTTAAAGGACCCCTATTAGACTCTTTATCACCAATATATAACAACGCCGCTGTGACAAATGTCCTATTTGGGTTGCCGTACGTAGCTGTCCAATATGGCAGACCAACTCGGGTGTTCAGAGATGCATTCAGGTACATTAGGTCTTGAGAGATGCATTCAGGTACATCAGGTGTTCAGAGATGCATTCAGGTACATCAGGTGTTCAGAGATGCATTCAGGTACATCAGGTCGTCACAGAGATGCATTCAGGTACATCAGGTAGTCAGAGATGTGTTCAGGTACATCAGGTGCTCCTCTAACCTGTCCTCTCAGGTAGTCAGAGATGCGTTCAGGTACATCAGGTGCTCCTCTAACCTGTCTCTCAGGTAGTAAGAGATGCGTTCAGGTACATCAGGTGCTCCTCTAACCTGTCTCTCAGGTAGTAAGAGATGCGTTCAGGTACATCAGGTGCTCCTCTAACCTGTCCTCTCAGGTAGTCAGAGATGCATTCAGGTACATCAGGTGCTCCTCTAACCTGTCCTCTCAGGTAGTCAGAGATGCGTTCAGGTACATCAGGTGCTCTTCTAACCTGTCCTCTCAGGTAGTCAGAGATGCGTTCAGGTACATCAGGTGCTCCTAACCTGTCCTCTCAGGTAGTCAGAGATGCGTTCAGGTACATCGGGTGCTCCTCTAACCTGTCCTCTCAGGTAGTCAGAGATGCGTTCAGGTACATCGGGTGCTCCTCTAACCTGTCCTCTCAGGTAGTCAGAGATGCGTTCAGGTACATCGGGTGCTCCTCTAACCTGTCCTCTCTGGTAGTCAGATATGCGTTCAGGTACATCAGGTAGTCAGAGATGCGTTCAGGTACATCAGGTAGTCAGAGATGCGTTCAGGTCATCAGGTAGTCAGAGATGCCTTCAGGTACCTCAGGTGCTCCTCTAACCTGTCTCTCCTCCTCAGTCCTCTCCATGATCCTGATGCTCATCATCCGCTACATCTCTGCGCTGCTCGTGTGGATCCTCACCTCTCTGGTGGTGCTGGGGTCTCTGGGTGAGCTCACTTCCTGTCTGTATAACCCTCTGAGCTCACTTCCTGTCTGTATAACCCTCTGAGCTCACTTCCTGTCTGTATAACCCTCTGAGCTCACTTCCTGTCTGTGTCTCAGCGGGGACCAGCGTCCTCTGGTGGCTCTACATCGATCACCGTCTCTATGGAAACGCCACCAGCAGTCGCCTGAGGGAGGAGCTTAGAGAGGAGGGGGCAGAACTTAGAGCGGAAGGGGCGGAGCTTAGGGACAGCGGGCAGGCACTGCTCGTCTACGCCGCCGCCGCCACCGTCTTCACCGTGAGGAACTTTATTACCACACGTTTTAATATCTAATGTCTTTCTTTAAAGGTGTCCTATCATGCTAAATGCACTTTTTAGAAGTCTAAGTCCAACCCTTAAAGGACCCTTAAAGGACCCTTAAGGGACCCCTATTAGACTCTTTATCACCAATATATAACATGTCTCTGACTCAAAGACCCTTAAAGGACCCTTAAAGGACCCTTAAGGGACCCCTATTAGACTCTTTATCACCAACATATAACATGTCTCTGACTCAAAGACCCTAAAAGGACCCTTAAAGGACCCTTAAGGGACCCTTAAGGGACCCCTATTAGACTCTTTATCACCAATATATAACATGTCTCTGACTCAAAGACCCTTAAAGGACCCTTAAAGGACCCTTAAGGGACCCCTATTATACTCTTTATCACCAATATATAACATGTCTCTGACTCAAAGACCCTTAAAGGACCCTTAAAGGACCCTTAAGGGACCCCTATTATACTCTTTATCACCAATATATAACATGTCTCTGACTCAAAGACCCTAAAAGGACCCTTAAATTACCCTTAAAGGACCCTTAAGGGACCCTTAAGGGACCCCTATTAGACTCTTTATCACCAATATATAACATGTCTCTGACTCAAAGACCCTTAAAGGACCCTTAAAGGACCCTTAAGGGACCCCTATTAGACTCTTTATCACCAATATATAACATGTCTCTGACTCAAAGACCCTTGAAGGACCCTTAAAGGTCCCTTAAATGACCCTTAAAGGACCGTATGGGACCCCTATTAGGCTCTTTATCACTAATATATAACATGTCTCTGACTCAAAGACCCTTAAAGGACCCTTAAAGGACCCTTAAGGGACCCCTATTAGGCTCTTTATCACTAATATATAACATGTCTCTGACTCAAAGACCCTTAAAGGACCCTTAAAGGACCCTTAAGGGACCCCTATTAGGCTCTTTATCACTAATATATAACATGTCTCGGACTCAAAGACCCTTACAGGACCCTTAAAGGTATATTCAGTGCATGAGAACGATGTTTTTGCCTGCCGTGTCTCGCCTTAACCTTAAATTCTTCCCTAATAACTGTGTTGTTGTTGTTGTTGTTGCTGCTGTCAGATCATCCTGCTGCTGCTCATGCTGTTCATGAGGAAGCGGGTGGCGCTCACCATCGCTCTGTTCCACGTGGCGGGGAAGGTGTTCCTGCCCTGCCGCTGCTCGCCCTGCAGCCCTGCCTCACCTTCCTGGCCCTGCTGCTCTTCTGGAGCTACTGGGTCCTGGTGCTGCTCTTCCTGGGCACCAGCGGTGAGATGTGGCCTCGAACACACACAACATCTGTTCCTTATTTAGTGATGGGAACTACGGCTCTTTGGAGGGAGCCGGATCTTATGGCTCCGTTCCTCTCCGAGAGCCGTTCAAAAGAGCCGTTCAAAAGAGCCGTTCAAAAGAGTGGCGGTGGAGATTATTTGTTGACCCTGCTTTCAATGATATTCTGGCTTTTCAAGTGTTGCACTCCGCCTCCTCCCTGCCTCTGTTTCTGTGGAAGTGCATCCAAATGTTGCACTCCGCCTCCTCCCTGCCTCTGTTTCTGTGGAAGTGCATCCAAATGCTGCACTCCGCCTCCTCCCTGCCTCTGTTTCTGTGGAAGTGCATCCAAGTGTTGCACTCCGCCTCCTCCCTGCCTCTGTTTCTGTGAATGCATCCAATGTTGCACTCCGCCTCCTCCCTGCCTCTGTTTCTGTGGAAGTGCATCCAAGTGTTGCACTCCGCTTCCTCCCTGCCTCTGTGGAAGTGGAAGTGCATCCAAGTGTTGCACTCCGCCTCCTCCCTGCCTCTGTGGAAGTGGAAGTGCATCCAAGTGTTGCACTCCGCTTCCTCCCTGCCTCTGTGGAAGTGGAAGTGCATCCAAGTGTTGCACTCCGCCTCCTCCCTGCCTCTGTTTCTGTGGAAGTGCATCCAAGTGTTGCACTCCGCCTCCTCCCTGCCTCTGTTTCTGTGGAAGTGCATCCAAGTGTTGCACTCCGCCTCCTCCCTGCCTCTGTTTCTGTGGAAGTGCATCCAAGTGTTGCACTCCGCCTCCTCCCTGCCTCTGTGGAAGTGGAAGTGCATCCAAATGCTGCTGCGGTTTCACGTTGGGTTCATTTGGTCACCCTAAAACACGTGGTCTACCTGTACCGCTTGTTATGACTTCAAAAGTCAAAGTCTACTTTATTGTTAATCTTTCAGTTTGTGTGTACAGAGAGATCGAAATACGGTTTCCCACAACCCAGAATATAAAACAAATATATATAAACATATGTGTGCAAATATGTATATATATATATATACACAGAATACAGTCAATATATACAAAATAACAGTCACTTCAATATTTGAGAATGTAGTGTGGATCCCCCAGAGCATTGTGGGAACTGTAGTGTGGATCCCCCAGAGCATTGTGGGAACTGTAGTGTGGATCCCCCAGAGCATTGTGGGAACTGTGGTGTGGATCCCCCAGAGCATTGTGGGAACTGTAGTGTGGATCCCCCAGAGCATTGTGGGAACTGTAGTTTGCATCCCCCAGAGCATTGTGAGAACTGTAGTGTGGTGTGGATCCCCCAGAGCATTGTGGGAACTGTAGTTTGCATCCCCCAGAGCATTGTGGGAACAGTAGTGTGGATCCCCCAGAGCATTGTGGGAACTGTGGTGTGGATCCCCCAGAGCATTGTGGGAACTGTAGTGTGGATCCCCCAGAGCATTGTGGGAACTGTAGTGTGGATCCCCCAGAGCATTGTGGGAACTGTAGTGTGGATCCCCCAGAGCATTGTGGGAACTGTAGTGTGGTGTGGATCCCCCAGAGCATTGTGGGAACTGTAGTGTGCATCCCCCAGAGCATTGTGGGAACTGTAGTGTGGATCCCCCAGAGCATTGTGGGAACTGTAGTGTAGTGTGGATCCCCCAGAGCATTGTGGGAACTGTAGTGTAGTGTGGATCCCCCAGAGCATTGTGGGAACTGTAGTGTGGATCCCCCTGAGCATTGTGGGAACTGTAGTGTGACTGTAGGTGTGTGTTGCAGGTAACCCTGAGCAGAACGAGGACACCACGCTGACAGAGTTCCGGCTCACGGGCCTCTGCAGTACCTCACCTGGTACCACGCTCTGTGGGCCTGGTCTGGATCACAGAGTTCATCCTCGCCTGCCAGCAGATGACTGTGGCCGGAGCCGTCGTCACCTACTACTTCACCAGGTGAGTCTAAACTCCACCAGGTGAGTCTAAACTCCACCAGGTGAGTTTGTACTCCACCAGGTGAGTCTAAACTCCACCAGGTGAGTCTACACTCCACCAGGTGAGTTTGTACTCCACCAGGTGAGTCTAAACTCCACCAGGTGAGTTTGTACTCCACCAGGTGAGTCTAAACTCCACCAGGTGAGTCTACACTCCACCAGGTGAGTTTGTACTCCACCAGGTGAGTCTACACTCCACCAGGTGAGTCTAAACTCCACCAGGTGAGTTTGTACTCCACCAGGTGAGTCTGTACTCCACCAGGTGAGTCTAAACTCCACCAGGTGAGTTTGTACTCCACCAGGTGAGTCTACACTCCACCAGGTGAGTCTAAACTCCACCAGGTGAGTCTAAACTCCACCAGGTGAGTTTAAACTCCACCAGGTGAGTCTAAACTCCACCAGGTGAGTTTGTACTCCACCAGGTGAGTCTAAACTCCACCAGGTGAGTTTAAACTCCACCAGGTGAGTCTGTACTCCACCAGGTGAGTCTGTACTGCACCAGGTGAGTCTAAACTCCACCAGGTGAGTCTGTACTCCACCAGGTGAGTCTGTACTCCACCAGGTGAGTCTAAACTCCACCAGGTGAGTCTGTACTCCACCAGGTGAGTCTAAACTCCACCAGGTGAGTCTGTACTCCACCAGGTGAGTCTAAACTCCACCAGGTGAGTTTGTACTCCACCAGGTGAGTCTACACTCCACCAGGTGAGTCTAAACTCCACCAGGTGAGTTTAAACTCCACCAGGTGAGTTTAAACTCCACCAGGTGAGTCTGTACTCCACCAGGTGAGTCTGTACTCCACCAGGTGAGTCTAAACTCCACCAGGTGAGTTTAAACTCCACCAGGTGAGTCTAAACTCCACCAGGTGAGTTTGTACTCCACCAGGTGAGTCTAAACTCCACCAGGTGAGTCTAAACTCCACCAGGTGAGTTTGTACTCCACCAGGTGAGTCTAAACTCCACCAGGTGAGTCTGTACTCCACCAGGTGAGTCTAAACTCCACCAGGTGAGTCTAAACTCCACCAGGTGAGTTTAAACTCCACCAGGTGAGTCTGTACTCCACCAGGTGAGTCTGAACTCCACCAGGTGAGCCTAAACTCCACCAGGTGAGTCTAAACTCCACCAGGTGAGTCTAAACTCCACCAGGTGAGTTTGTACTCCACCAGGTGAGTCTAAACTCCACCAGGTGAGCCTAAACTCCACCAGGTGAGTCTAAACTCCACCAGGTGAGTCTAAACTCCACCAGGTGAGTCTGAACTCCACCAGGTGAGTCTGAACTCCACCAGGTGAGTCTCTACTTCACAGTCTAGACTTTTGAGAAAAAGTCAGACTTCACACATTTTCCTAAAAAAATTATAATTGTCCGAAAATCTGAATTCACAGATTTTCTCAGAAAAATCAGAATTTTCAGTCAAACAGCTTCAAATTTCGATGTTTCTGAAAGAAAGTTATAATTTTGAGAGAAAGGTTCAGGTGACGTGGTTAATGTTGACTCTGTTTTCAGGGATAAGAACCGCCTCCCGGTGGCGCCCATCCTGTCGTCGGTCCTCCGGTTGGTCCGGTATCACCTGGGGACCGTCGCTAAGGGAGCCTTCATCATCACGCTGGTGAAGATCCCCCGCCTCTTCCTCATGTACATCCACAACCAGCTGAGAGGAAAGGTACAACTTTATTAACAACCAGCTCAAACACAACGTACACAACTTTATTAACAACCAGCTCAAACACAACGTACACAACTTTATTAACAACCAGCTCAAACACAACGTACACAACTTTATTAACAACCAGCACAAACACAACGTACACATCTTTATTAACAACCAGCACAAACACAACGTACACAACTTTATTAACAACCAGCACAAACACAACGTACACAACTTTATTAACAACCAGCACAAACACAACGTACCATCTTTATTAACAACCAGCACGAACACAACGTACACATCTTTATTAACAACCAGCACAAACACAACGTACACAACTTTATTAACAACCAGCACGAACACAACGTACACATCTTTATTAACAACCAGCACAAACACAACGTACACAACTTTATTAACAACCAGCTCAAACACAACGTACACAACTTTATTAACAACCAGCACAAACACAACGTACACAACTTTATTAACAACCAGCACAAACACAACGTACACATCTTTATTAACAACCAGCACAAACACAACGTACACATCTTTATTAACAACCAGCACAAACACAACGTACACATCTTTATTAACAACCAGCACAAACACAAAGGTACGAGAGCCAGTCCTTCTGTCAGATCTGATTTCTGATACCATATATTAGGTTATTGTGTAATGTTGTGTTTTGTGTGTCAGGAGAATGCGTGTGCGCGCTGCCTGCTGAAAACCTGTATCTGCTGTCTGTGGTGTCTAGAGAAGTGCCTCAACTATCTCAATCAGGTAAACACACCTTCTTCTTCTTCTTCTTCTTCTTCTTCTTCTTCTTCTTCTTCTTCTTCTTCTCTGTTTTTATTGTGACATCCATCTGTGCCTTCATTACCCAGAATGCATATGCAGCCACAGCCATCAACAGCACCAGTTTCTGCACGTCTGCGCGCGACGCCTTCGTGATCCTGGTGGAGAACGCGCTGCGCGTCGCAACAATCAACGCCATCGGAGACTTCGTGCTCTTCCTGGGGAAGGTGAGAGGAATCTGACGTTTCTAACATTAAGAGGTGCAGGAATGAGTCTTTAGCTTCCTTTATAGCCCAACATTAGCCACCTTTAGCTTAGCGGTGGTGACGTGAAAGTCATGTGACCGTGCTGTATTCCTTTATAGCCCAACATTAGCCACCTTTAGCTTAGCGGTGGTGAAGTGAAGTCATGTGACCGTGCTGTAGTTCCTTGATAGCCCAAATTAGCCACCTTTAGCTTAGCGGTGGTGACGTGAAGTCATGTGACCGTGCTGTAGTTCCTTTATAGCCCAACATTAGCCACCTTTAGCTTAGCGGTGGTGGTGAAGAAGGTGACCGTGCTGTAGTTCCTTTATAGCCCAACATTAGCCACCTTTAGCTTAGGTGGTGACCTGAAGTCATGTGACCGAGCTGTAGTTCCTTTATAGCCCAACATTAGCCTCCTTTAGCTTAGCGGTGGTGACGTGAAGTCATGTGACCTGCTGTAGTTCCTTTATAGCCAGCATTAGCCTCCTTTAGCTTAGCGGTGGTGACGTGAAGTCATGTGACCTTGCTGTAGTTCCTTTATAGCCCAGCATTAGCCTCCTTAGCTTAGCGGTGGTGACGTGAAGTCATGTGACCTTGCTGTAGTTCCTTATAGCCCAGAATTAGCCACCTTTAGCTTAGCGGTGGTGACGTGAAGTCATGTGACCGTGCTGTAGTTCCTTTATAGCCCAACATTAGCCACCTTTAGCTTAGCGGTGGTGAGTGAAGTCATGTGACCGTGCTGTAGTTCCTTTATAGCCCAACATTAGCCACCTTTAGCTTAGCGGTGGTGATGTGAAGTCATGTGACCGTGCTGTAGTTCCTTTATAGCCAAGCATTAGCCACCTTTAGCTTAGCGGTGGTGACGTGAAGTCATGTGACCGTGCTGTAGTTCCTTTATAGCCCAACATTAGTCACCTTTAGCTTAGCGGTGGTGACGTGAAGTCATGTGACCGTGCTGTAGTTCCTTTATAGCCCAACATTAGTCACCTTTAGCTTAGCGGTGGTGACGTGAAGTCATGTGACCGTGCTGTAGTTCCTTTATAGCCCACATTAGCCACCTTTAGCTTAGCGGTGGTGATGTGAAGTCATGTGACCGTGCTGTAGTTTCTTTATAGCCAAGCATTAGCCACCTTTAGCTTAGCGGTGGTGACGTGAAGTCATGTGACCGTGCTGTAGTTCCTTTATAGTCCAGCATTAGCCTCCTTTAGCTTAGCGGTGGTGACGTGAAGTCATGTGACCTTGCTGTAGTTCCTTTATAGCCCAGCATTAGCCTCCTTTAGCTTAGCGGTGGTGACGTGAAGTCATGTGACCGTGCTGTAGTTCCTTTATAGCCCAACATTAGCCACCTTTAGCTTAGCGGTGGTGACGTGAAGTCATGTGACCGTGCTGTAGTTCCTTTATAGCCCAACATTAGCCACCTTTAGCTTAGCGGTGGTGACGTGAAGTCATGTGACCGTGCTGTAGTTCCTTTATAGCCCAACATTAGCCTCCTTTAGCTTAGCGGTGGTGACGTGAAGTCATGTGACCGTGCTGTAGTTCCTTTATAGCCCAACATTAGCCACCTTTAGCTTAGCGGTGGACGTGAAGTCATGTGACCGTGCTGTAGTTCCTTTATAGCCCAACATTAGCCACCTTTAGCTTAGCGGTGGTGACCTGAAGTCATGTGACCGAGCTGTAGTTCCTTTATAGCCCAACATTAGCCTCCTTTAGCTTAGCGGTGGTGACGTGAAGTCATGTGACCTTGCTGTAGTTCCTTTATAGCCCAGCATTAGCCTCCTTTAGCTTAGCGGTGGTGACGTGAAGTCATGTGACCTTGCTGTAGTTCCTTTATAGCCCAGCATTAGCCTCCTTTAGCTTAGCGGTGGTGACGTGAAGTCATGTGACCTTGCTGTAGTTCCTTTATAGCCCAGAATTAGCCACCTTTAGCTTAGCGGTGGTGACGTGAAGTCATGTGACCGTGCTGTAGTTCCTTTATAGCCAACATTAGCCACCTTTAGCTTAGCGGTGGTGACGTGAAGTCATGTGACCGTGCTGTAGTTCCTTTATAGCCCAACATTAGCCACCTTTAGCTTAGCGGTGGTGATGTGAAGTCATGTGACCGTGCTGTAGTTCCTTTATAGCCAAGCATTAGCCCCTTTAGCTTAGCGGTGGTGACGTGAAGTCATGTGACCGTGCTGTAGTTCCTTTATAGCCCAACATTAGTCACCTTTAGCTTAGCGGTGGTGACGTGAAGTCATGTGACCGTGCTGTAGTTCCTTTATAGCCCAACATTAGCCACCTTTAGCTTAGCGGTGGTGACGTGAAGTCATGTGACCGTGCTGTAGTTCCTTTATAGCCCAACATTAGCCACCTTTAGCTTAGCGGTGGTGATGTGAAGTCATGTGACCGTGCTGTAGTTCCTTTATAGCCAAGCATTAGCCACCTTTAGCTTAGCGGTGGTGACGTGAAGTCATGTGACCGTGCTGTAGTTCCTTTATAGCCCAACATTAGCCACCTTTAGCTTAGCGGTGGTGACGTGAAGTCATGTGACCGTGCTGTAGTTCCTTTATAGCCCAACATTAGCCACCTTTAGCTTAGCGGTGGTGACGTGAAGTCATGTGACCGTGCTGTAGTTCCTTTATAGCCCAACATTAGCCACCTTTAGCTTAGCGGTGGTGACGTGAAGTCATGTGACCGTGCAAACACCTGCAGCTCTGTGTGTTACCTTCTAACTAACATCCCCCCCCCCCAGGTGCTGATCGTCACCTGCACGGCGTTCTGCGGCGTCCTGCTGCTGAACGCTCAGCGGAGTTACGCCGAGTGGCTGCTGCCGCTCGTCATCGTGTGTCTCTTCTCCTTCCTGGTGGCGCACTGCTTCCTGTCGGTGTTCGAGATCGTGGTGGACGTCCTGTTCCTCTGCTTTGCCATCGACACCAAGTACAACGACGGCACGCCGGGCCGCGAGTTCTTCATGGACAAGGCTCTGATGGTGAGGAAACCCCCCCATGGCTCTAAAGGGGTTACCATGGATACCATTTGTTTTTCTGAGTGGTTATGATTTTACTCCATAAACGTGTAATTTGTACCTTTTTCATATTTTTAGTTGGTTCATCCTTTTGAGATCTGCATTATAGTCATCTGTGACATTAGCTCCATTTAATATTTTATTTTATGGGTTTGAAACCATTGGTTATAGATCTCGGCTCTTGGAAAGTGTTTTTCATTTGATTATACTCAAAACTGTTCATTTATTCATAATAATCAATCCTTTAAAATACATATATGGCCGGATTAATTCATATCAATGATCATTCAAATCATTGACGGAGATAAAGGGTTCTTTCATATAAACTCCTACATTTCCAAGGCAAGCACCGGTTGATGTGGTCTGTGTTCGCGCTGCTTCGAGTCACGTGGGAATGTGGCAGGAAGTGGAAACACTGATAAAAGACCAAAACGTGGCGCAAATCAATAATATATAGTTATTGTCGAGGCTGATTTTCTGACTTCAAGAGTCCGAAGAGCTCTAATGGAGACCATGCAGCCCCGGTACGTCTTCACGGTTTTATTCAGGTCAGTTCTATAGATCTGTTGGCGGTCCAGTACCGACTAAAACCCTTTTAACTGGATTTGATAAATAAACACTAGTACTATGAGGCGTGCGGACGCATGTCGACTTCCAGAGTCTCGCTGGCGTAGCGTCTCTGACTCTCTTAGAGTCCGCTTTACGGCACAAAGTCAGTAACCATAATAAACATCTCTGCACAGTCCAGAAACATACAACACCATACAGAATTGATTATTACTCTTTCATATACATTTTCAGAAAAAAGTCAGGATTAGAGATTTTCGGAATTTTTGGAAAAAGTCAAATTAAAGAAATGAATTCAAGCGATATACTGCCAACGTTTACCATAGATATGAATCAGCTGAACGCTCCTACAGTTATTCAGTAACCGTGGAGACGCTTTACTGACGGCTCTCTTCCCCTGCAGGAGTTCGTGGAGAGCAGCCGGCGGTTGGAGCGAGTTGCTAAAAGTGGGCGGAGCCGCGTGAAGGAGGCGGTGCCGGGGGGGGCGGAGATGAAGCCCATGGTGAGTGACAGCCCGTCAGAGGAGGAGGAGGGGGGGAGGAGGGGGGGGAGTGGGAGGAGCTACAGGAGGTCCAGGTGTATTACCTGCTGCTGGGGGTGCTGCTGGATTGGCTGCTGACGGAGCGCAGCCACTTCCTGTTGTGCCTCAGCGAGGACGTCCTGCTGTTCCTCTCCGTCTACCTGCCCACCTCCAGCCTTTTCCTATTGGCCAGCCTACTGCTCGCCCCGCCCCCTCATCAAGGCAGCCGCGCCGCGAGCTAACAACCGCTAACAACGGCTAACACACACGTGCTAACTAATGCATGCTAAGGGACACATGCTAACAATGCATGCTAAGGGCCACGTGCTAACAGATACATCCTAACTAATGCACGCTAAGGGACACATGCTAACTACGCATGCTAATGGACGCGTGCTAAAGGATATGTGCTAACAATTGCATGCCAAGGGACACGTGCTAACTAATGCATGCTAAGGGACACGTGCTAACCATGCACGCTAAGGGACAGATGCTAATGGACGTGTGCTAACAATTGCATGCTAAGGAACGTATGCTAACAATACACACTAAGGGGCACATGCTAACGGACACATCCTAACTAATGCATGATAAGGGACACATGGTAACAATGCATGCTAATGGTACGTGCTAACCATGCACGCTAAGGGACATGCTAACGGACGTGTGCTAACAATTGCATGCTAAGGAACGTGCTAACATACACACTAAGGGGCACATGCTAACGACACATCCTAACTAATGCATGATAAGGGACACATGGTAACAATGCATGCTAATGGTACGTGCTAACGGATATGTGCTAACAATTGCATGCTAAGGGACACGTGCTAACTGCACGCTAAGGGAACGTGCTAACAGAAGTGTGCTAACAGATGCATGCTCACTCCCTTCATCATCTTCATCATCACCTTCATCTTCACCTTCATCATCACCTTCATCTTCACCTTCATCTTCACCTTCATCTTCACCTGGGACCAGACTCTTCATTGACTTTATGTTTATTTATAATGTTTTTTTTACCTTTGTTTCTTTTTATAGGTTTTATAATGTTCTAAGTTATTTGTTTATTTTTCTGTTCTGCCTTATTGTTATTGTTATTGTTTTTCACCGCGGTGCTTTAAAAGAAGTTCTGAGGATCAGACGGTGACGCCGTGTTCCTTTAACTCGAGAAGAAGACTTCTCTCATTGATATTACAGCCCTGTTTCATTGATCAGACCCAGGTAAAGGAACACGGAGTCACTGATGAGCTGAAGCTTCAGGAGGTCACATGATGAGCTGAAGCTTCAGGAGGTCACTGATGACTGAAGCTTCAGGAGGTCACATGATGAGCTGAAGCTTCAGGAGTCACATGATGAGCTGAAGCTTCAGGAGGTCACTGATGAGCTGAAGCTTCAGGAGGTCACATGATGAGCTGAAGCTTCAGGAGGTCACTGATGAGCTGAAGCTTCAGGAGGTCACATGATGAGCTGAAGCTTCAGGAGGTCACATGATGAGCTGAAGCTTCAGGAGGTCACTGATGAGCTGAAGCTTCAGGAGGTCACTGATGAGCTGAAGCTTCAGGAGGTCACTGATGAGCTGAAGCTTCAGGAGGTCACATGATGAGCTGAAGCTTCAGGAGGTCACATGATGAGCTGAAGCTTCAGGAGGTCACTGATGAGCTGAAGCTTCAGAGGTCACTGATGAGCTGAAGCTTCAGGAGGTCACATGATGAGCTGAAGCTTCAGGAGGTCACATGATGAGCTGAAGCTTCAGGAGGTCACATGATGAGCTGAAGCTTCAGGAGGTCACATGATGAGCTGAAGCTTCAGGAGGTCACATGATGAGCTGAAGCTTCAGGAGGTCACTGATGAGCTGAAGCTTCAGGAGGTCACATGATGAGCTGAAGCTTCAGGAGGTCACATGATGAGCTGAAGCTTCAGGAGGTCACATGATGAGCTGAAGCTTCAGGAGGTCACATGATGAGCTGAAGCTTCAGGAGGTCACATGATGAGCTGAGCTTCAGGAGGTCACTGATGAGCTGAAGCTTCAGGAGGTCACATGATGAGCTGAAGCTTCAGGAGGTCACATGATGAGCTGAAGCTTCAGGAGGTCACATGATGAGCTGAAGCTTCAGGAGGTCACTGATGAGCTGAAGCTTCAGGAGTCACATGATGAGCTGAAGCTTCAGGAGGTCACATGATGAGCTGAAGCTTCAGGAGGTCACTGATGAGCTGAAGCTTCAGGAGGTCACATGATGAGCTGAAGCTTCAGGAGGTCACATGATGAGCTGAAGCTTCAGGAGGTCACATGATGAGCTGAAGCTTCAGGAGGTCACATGATGAGCTGAAGCTTCAGGAGGTCACATGATGAGCTGAAGCTTCAGGAGGTCACATGATGAGCTGAAGCTTCAGGAGGTCACATGATGAGCTGAAGCTTCAGGAGGTCACTGATGAAGCTGAAGCTTCAGAGGTCCTGATGAGCTGAAGCTTCAGGAGGTCACATGATGAGCTGAAGCTTCAGGAGGTCACATGATGAGCTGAAGCTTCAGGAGGTCACATGATGAGCTGAAGCTTCAGGAGGTCACATGATGAGCTGAAGCTTCAGGAGGTCACTGATGAGCTGAAGCTTCAGGAGGTCACATGATGAGCTGAAGCTTCAGGAGGTCACATGATGAGCTGAAGCTTCAGGAGGTCACATGATGAGCTGAAGCTTCAGGAGGTCACATGATGAGCTGAAGCTTCAGGAGGTCACATGATGAGCTGAAGCTTCAGGAGGTCACATGATGAGCTGAAGCTTCAGGAGGTCACATGATGAGCTGAAGCTTCAGGAGGTCACTGATGAGCTGAGCTTCAGGAGGTCACATGATGAGCTGAAGCTTCAGGAGGTCACATGATGAGCTGAAGCTTCAGGAGGTCACATGATGAGCTGAAGCTTCAGGAGGTCACTGATGAGCTGAAGCTTCAGGAGGTCACATGATGAGCTGAAGCTTCAGGAGGTCACTGATGAGCTGAAGCTTCAGGAGGTCACATGATGAGCTGAAGCTTCAGGAGGTCACTGATGACGAGACATTATTTATTATCTATTTATTTCAGTTTTATTAAAAAAACCTCTTTATTTAATAAAATATCGACTCAATGAAAACAATCCTTATGTTTTTTTATTATTCTGTCCTCACCTGACTACCCATGATGCATCACTCTGTTCTCACCTGACTACCCATGATGCATCACTCTGTTCTCACCTGACTACCCATGATGCTTCACTCTGTCCTCACCTGACTACCCATGATGCATCACTCTGTCCTCACCTGACTACCCATGATGCATCACTCTGTCCTCACCTGACTACCCATGATGCTTCACTCTGTCCTCACCTGACTACCCATGATGCATCACTCTGTCCTCACCTGACTACCCATGATGCATCACTCTGTCCTCACCTGACTACCCATGATGCTTCACTCTGTCCTCACCTGACTACCCATGATGCATCACTCTGTCCTCACCTGACTACCCATGATGCTTCACTCTGTCCTCACCTGACTACCCATGATGCTTCACTCTGTCCTCACCTGACTACCCATGATGCTTCACTCTGTCCTCACCTGACTACCCATGATGCATCGCTCTGTCCTCACCTGACGATGCATCACTCTGTCCTCACCTGACTACCCATGATGCATCACTCTGTTCTCACCTGACTACCCATGATGCTTCACTCTGTCCTCACCTGACTACCCATGATGCATCACCTCTGTCCTCACCTGACTACCCATGATGCATCACTCGGTCCTCACCTGACTACCCCATGATGCTTCACTCTGTCCTCACCTGACTACCCATGATGCATCACTCTGTCCTCACCTGACTACCCATGATGCTTCACTCTGTCCTCACCTGACTACCCATGATGCTTCACTCTGTCCTCACCTGACTACCCATGATGCTTCACTCTGTCCTCACCTGACTACCCATGATGCTTCCACTCTGTTCTCACCTGACTACCCATGATGCTTCACTCTGTCCTCACCTGACTACCCATGATGCTTCACTCTGTCCTCACTCTGACTACCCATGATGCATCACTCTGTCCTCACCCTGACTACCCATGATGCATCACTCTGTCCTCACCTGACTACCCATGATGCTTCACTCTGTCCTCACCTGACTACCCATGATGCATCACTCTGTCCTCACCTGACTACCCATGATGCTTCACTCTGTCCTCCACCTGACTACCCATGAATGCTTCACTCTGTCCTCACCTGACTACCCATGATGCATCACTCTGTCCTCACCTGACTACCCATGATGCTTCACTCTGTCCTCACCTGACTACCCATGATGCTTCACTCTGTCCTCACCTGACTACCCATGATGCTTCACTCTGTCCTCACCTGACTACCCATGATGCATCATTCTGTCCTCACCTGACTACCCATGATGCTTCACTCTGTCCTCACCTGACTACCCATGATGCTTCACTCTGTCCTCACCTGACTACCCATGATGCTTCACTCTGTCCTCACCTGACTACCCATGATGCTTCACTCTATCCTCACCTGACTACCCATGATGCATCACTCTGTCCTCACCTGATTACCCATGATGCATCACTCTGTCCTCACCTGACTACCCATGATGCATCACTCTGTCCTCACCTGACGATGCATCACTCTGTCCTCACCTGACTACCCATGATGCATCACTCTGTCCTCACCTGACTACCCATGATGCATCACTCTGTCCTCACCTGACTACCCATGATGCATCACTCTGTCCTCACCTGACTACCCATGATGCTTCACTCTATTCTTACGTGACTACACTACCCATGATGCTTCACTCTGTCCTCACTGACTACCCATGATGCTTCACTCTGTCCTCACCTGACTACCCATGATGCTTCACTCTGTCCTCACCTGACTACCCATGATGCATCATTCTGTCCTCACCTGACTACCCATGATGCTTCACTCTGTCCTCACCTGACTACCCATGATGCTTCACTCTGTCCTCACCTGACTACCCATGATGCATCACTCTGTCCTCACCTGACTACCCATGATGCTTCACTCTATTCTTACGTGACTACACTACCCATGATGCTTCACTCTGTCCTCACCTGACTACCCATGATGCTTCACTCTGTCCTCACCTGACTACCCATGATGCTTCACTCTGTCCTCACCTGACTACCCATGATGCTTCACTCTGTCCTCACCTGACTACCCATGATGCATCATTCTGTCCTCACCTGACTACCCATGATGCTTCACTCTGTCCTCACCTGACTACCCATGATGCTTCACTCTGTCCTCACCTGACTACCCATGATGCTCACTCTGTCCTCACCTGACTACCCATGATGCTTCACTCTGTCCTCACCTGACTACCCATGATGCATCACTCTGTCCTCACCTGACTACCCATGATGCATCACTCTGTCCTCACCTGACTACCCATGATGCTTCACTCTGTCCTCACCTGACGATGCATCACTCTGTCCTCACCTGACTACCCATGATGCATCACTCTGTCCTCACCTGACTACCCATGATGCTTCACTCTATTCTTACGTGACTACACTACCCATGATGCATCACTCTGTCCTCACCTGACTACCCATGATGCATCACTCTGTCCTCACCTGACTACCCATGATGCTAAATAACACCGATATTACACCATTCTTACGTGACTACACTACCCATGATGCCTCACTGCTGCTGTTTACTTCCTGTCTGTTTGCCTGGTTTCCTGTTGCAGGCTCCGGGGACGAGCTCGGCCTGACGGCTGGGGGGCGGGACTTCCTGCAGAGAGACATTCCAGAAGTTTATTTTTGTGTAACATGTTTCTATGGTTTCACTCCAGGGAAAACAGTATTTTAATAAGAACTGTAACAACGTAACCAAGCACTTTATATGGAAGCAGATTTTAAATGTCCTTTTTTATATAAGCGTCTCACAGCTTCACGGCAAAGCCACTTCCTGTTTTCACCTGGACTGTGATGTCATCAGAGGGGCGGAGTCTGTGGACAGGAGCCGCTGTCTGATTGGGGATGAGCTCTGTGCTGGGTCAGCTGACACATGATTAGAGATCGTTAGAGATTGAGTCCTAACTGACCGGAGAGCACTGAGCATCGGGATGATTGACAGTCGAGTTGATGTCGTCAACTGGATCCTACTTCCTGTCCCGCCTCTTCACCATAAAGTGATTGAAATCCAGAGAAGAAGAAGGTGGGAGGGTTCAGACAGACAGCAATAAAACAAACTGCATCATGGGACAACGAGTCTTCCTGCTTCTGTTTGTTCAGGTCCAACCATCGAGGAAGATCTCCATCGTCATCGAGCAGACTTCACAAATGTCTGATGAACGGTCATTATTAACGGAGCATTTTGCAATTAACAAAGTTTAATCGGATCTGATTGTTTCCATCTTCTCCATGCAGTAATGTGTGTATAAATACTTCAAAATGTGTGTATAAGTACTTTGACGGACGGCAGGTTCTCCAGACGCTCAGACTTTAAACGCTCGCACACTTCGCTCTTCATCTGAACAGTAAAACTAACCAATGATCTGAAAAATCAGCGGCTAAAAAACTACAATACCCATGAGCCTCGGCTGCTGATGCGAGAGGGACTTGTTGGCGGGAAGGAGTTAGAGAACCGGCTGAGTATCTTATCAGGAGCAGAGATTAGACGAAGCTGCGTCTCCACTTTGGAAACTCAAACCATCAACATCTACTTCCTGCACAAACACGTAGCCGCAGCTAACGGGTTAGCCGCTGTGTTCCTGTAGTAGCACAGAGTTAGCACGGGTTAGCTAGCTCATAGAGTCATGATTAGTTACTGCAAAACATGAACACTTTATTAAACATCATTCGGCCTCAACGGATAACATGTAGGAGAATTATCTTAGTTTGTAAAGATTATTTTGAGAGTTAAAGACGATGCTAACACTTTGACGTCCATCACCTCCTCTGACGGCTTCTCTGAATCATGAGAGGATTTTTTACAAGCCTTCCACTGGTGACTGATATTCCCGTTAACTTGCATCGATTATCAGCAAACATGCAGAGCAGGGGAAGAACCGCCAGAGACGTTCAGTCTGGACGTCTGGACTCAGACTGACGGACGTTTATCTGACGCCGCTCCTGATCAACCCGTCAAATCAAGAAACATGGAGGAGATTTAACGCCAGGAGCACCGTCACTAATGCACTAAAGATGGAGTCAGTTTTATAGCACCAGGGCCGTCCCTGGCCCACTTGTGGCCC
>CM062271.1:1161364-1191364 GCA_031216635.1 Dissostichus eleginoides | reverse complement strand
TGCTGACTTTTCTCTCAAAAATTAGAATTTATCATAGCATTCAAAATCGGACTTTTTCCGAAAAATTCCGATTTTTTTTAATTTAATAAATTTTTTCGCAAAATGTAGATTTTTTCTTAAAATGTTGCAAAATTCTGACATTTCCTCAAAATGTCGGCTTTTTCTGAAATCGTTCAAAATGTACTTATTTCTAAAAAAATTGAATTTTTCCTGAATCCTGACTTTTCTAAATTTTGAAATGTTCCCCAAAATGTTGACTTTTTTTCCAATCTATAAAGTCTGACTCTTCTGATACATTTCTATAGAATATCTCTGTGTTTTGGACGTAAGGCCGTTAACCACATCACCTCTGAGACAATGGGATGCACCATGTTTCACTACGTTCTGACATTTTAAACACCAAAACATGAAACTGAATGCTAAGTTATGAAACTGCAGCGGTCAGGTTATTATCAGGGTGAAGGCCTCATGAATGTGAATCATTAATACATCTTCTTGTAGGTCTTTGTGGATTCTGATGGTTCCTGTCTCTCAAAGGGAACGTCTGAGGTTCTTGTTCAGTGGAGAGTTTGTAATGACCAGCAAGTCTTAAAGGGCCCTGTTCTTCTTCTGTGGTGTCCCCTCTCCTGCAGTTCTATAGGTGTTAGTGCATGTCAATGGTCTGCAGAGGCTGAACTCCCTGTGTCCCTGCAGAGGGTCAGATGGAACCTGCATTGTGTTGTTGTTAATATCTTAAAACACACTCCGTTTCTTTTCGCCATTAAACAGAAAAACATCAACAGATTTTACATTTTATTATTTTTCTTACAAAACAAATATACATAAGAAATGATAAATATAAAAAGTCACCCCAGAACAAAAGAGAAGTTCTTCATGTTACAAACGGCAGAGACCCCACTAAGCTTTAGTGAACGTATTATTATCCACACGCAGTGAGAACCACACGCAGTGAGAACCACACAGACATGCAACGTGTTCGAACCGGGAGGAGAACCAACCGGGAGAGGAACGTACCGGGAGAGGAACGTACCAGGAGGAGGAACGTACCGGGAGGGGAACGTACCGGGAGGAGGAACGTACCGGGAGAGGAATGTACCGGGAGGAGGAGGAACGTGCCGGGAGGGGAACGTACCGGGAGAGGAATGTACCGGGAGGAGGAACGTAAGGGAGGGAACGTACCGGGAGAGGAGGAACGTACCGGGAGAGGAACGTACCGGAGGAGGAACGTACCGGAGGAGGAGGAACGTACCGGGAGGAGGAGGAACGTACCGGGAGGGAGGACGTACCGGGAGAGGAACGTACCGGAGGAGGAGGAGGAACGTACCGGGAGAGGAACGTACCGGGAGAGGAACGTACCGGGAGGAGGAGAGGAACGTACCGGGAGGAGGAACGTACCGGGAGAGGAACGTACCAGGAGGAGGAACGTACCGGAGGAGGAGAGGAACGTACCGGGAGAGGAACGTACCGGGAGAGGAACGTACCAGGAGGAGGAACGTACCGGGAGAGGAACGTACCGGGAGGAGGAACGTACCGGGAGGAGGAGGAACGTACCGGGAGAGGAACGTACCGGGAGGAGGAGGAGGAACGTACCGGGAGAGGAACGTACCGGAAGGAGGAACGTACCGGGAGGAGGAGGAACGTACCGGGAGAGGAACGTACCGGGAGGAGGAGGAGGAACGTACCGGGAGAGGAACGTATCGGGAGGAGGAGGAGGAACGTACCAGAAGAGGAACGTACCGGGAGAGGAACGTACCGGGAGGAGGAGGAATGTACCGGGAGGAGGAGGAACGTACCGGGAGAGGAACGTACCGGGAGGAGGAACGTACCGGGAGGAGGAGGAGGAACGTACCGGGAGGAGGAACGTACCGGGAGGAGGAGGAGGAACGTACCGGGAGAGGAACGTACCGGGAGAGGAACGTACCGGGAGGAGGAGGAACGTACCGGGAGAGGAACGTACCGGGAGAGGAATGTACCGGGAGGAGGAGGAACGTACCGGGAGGGGAACGTACCGGGAGGAGGAGGAACGTACCGGGAGGAGGAGGAGGAGGAACGTACCGGGAGAGGAACGTACCGGGAGAGGAATGTACCGGGAGGAGGAGGAACGTACCGGGAGGGGAACGTACCGGGAGGAGGAGGAGAGGTACCGAGGAGGAGGAGGAACGTACCGGAGAGGAACGTACCGGGAGAGGAATGTACCGGGAGGAGGAGGAACGTACCGGGAGGGGAACGTACCGGGAGGAGGAGGAACGTACCGGGAGAGGAACGTACCGGGAGGAGGAACGTACCGGGAGAGGAACGTACTGGGAGGAGGAGGAACGTACCGGGAGAGGAACGTACCGGGAGGAGGAGGAACGTACCGGGAGAGGAACGTACCGGGAGAGGAACGTACCGGGAGGAGGAGGAACGTACCGGGAGGAGGAGGAACGTACCGGGAGAGGAACGTACCGGGAGAGGAACGTACCGGGAGAGGAACGTACCGGGAGGAGGAAACGTACCGGGAGGAGGAGGAACGTACCGGGAGGAGAACCTTCCAGCGGCTTTCAATCTAAAACTGACGGTAGAAGAAGTTGGATACGATCCCTCTGAACCCGAAGGAGACGGTCTGAATGTCTGAAGGAGATCAAACCAAGAGGTTAAACCGTAGAATACGGAGCGACTGTTAAACGCTAAGATACTAACGACCAGTTCCTGGAGAATAAAGATGACGTTTTAATTCTTAATGAGGAAATAATCAGTTCTGTTAATCTGAGAAACCAAACGCTTTAATATTCAAAACAATAAAATAATAATATGAGTCTGAAGTTCAAATATTACTTTCATATCATGTACTGACCGAGGACTGAATACTCTCAAAACTCAGCACATCACAAGTGTGTGTGTGTGTGTGTGTGTGTGTGTGCTACTCAGGGCCGTCCCTCCCTACACGCCGATCACGCCGACTGCGTGGGGCCTCACCTCGCGGGCCTCACCTCGCGGGCCTCACCTCGCGGAGGGGGCCTCACCTCGCGGAGGGGGCCTCACCTCGCGGAGGGAGCCACAACTAAGCCGCAAAAGCGGTGCAGCCAGTGCTCATCCGCCGCAATTAGT
The DNA here is from genome assembly GCA_031216635.1 of Dissostichus eleginoides. Classification (NCBI taxonomy): domain Eukaryota; kingdom Metazoa; phylum Chordata; class Actinopteri; order Perciformes; family Nototheniidae; genus Dissostichus; species Dissostichus eleginoides. The sequence continues at coordinate 1,188,277 of CM062271.1, read as the reverse complement.
GTAAGCGCGGCACCGTTTTGCCGCTGCAAGGCTCCACTACCCCCCCCCTTCGACGCTCGCGATACAGAGGGCCTCATCATATACTTTGCATGGGGCCACAAGTGGGCCAGGGACGGCCCTGGTGCTACTATAAACTGACTCCATCTTTAGTGCATTAGTGACGGTGCTCCTGGCGTTAAATCTCCTCCATGTTTCTTGATTTGACGGGTTGATCAGGAGCGGCGTCAGATAAACGTCCGTCAGTCTGAGTCCAGACGTCCAGACTGAACGTCTCTGGCGGTTCTTCCCCTGCTCTGCATGTTTGCTGATAATCGATGCAAGTTAACGGGAATATCAGTCACCAGTGGAAGGCTTGTAAAAAATCCTCTCATGATTCAGAGAAGCCGTCAGAGGAGGTGATGGACGTCAAAGTGTTAGCATCGTCTTTAACTCTCAAAATAATCTTTACAAACTCAGATAATTCTCCTACATGTTATCCGTTGAGGCCGAATGATGTTTAATAAAGTGTTTCATGTTTTGCAGTAACTAATCATGACTCTATGAGCTAGCTAACCCGTGCTAACTCTGTGCTACTACAGGAACACAGCGGCTAACCCGTTAGCTGCGGCTACGTGTTTGTGCAGGAAGTAGATGTTGATGGTTTGAGTTTCCAAAGTGGAGACGCAGCTTCGTCTAATCTCTGCTCCTAGATAAAGATACTCAGCCCGTTTCTCTAACTCCTTCCCGCCAACAAGTCCCTCTCGCATCAGCAGCCGAGGCTCATGGGTATTGTAGTTTTTAGCCGCTGATTTTTCAGATCATTGGTTAGTTTTACTGTTCAGATGAAGAGCGAAGTGTGCGAGCGTTTAAAGTCTGAGCGTCTGGAGAACCTGCCGTCCGTCAAAGTACTTATACACACATTTTGAAGTATTTATACACACATTACTGCATGGAGAAGATGGAAACAATCAGATCCGATTAAACTTTGTTAATTGCAAAATGCTCCGTTAATAATGACCGTTCATCAGACATTTGTGAAGTCTGCTCGATGACGATGGAGATCTTCCTCGATGGTTGGACCTGAACAAACAGAAGCAGGAAGACTCATTGTCCCATGATGCAGTTTGTTTTATTGCTGTCTGTCTGAACCCTCCCACCTTCTTCTTCTCTGGATTTCAATCACTTTATGGTGAAGAGGCGGGACAGGAAGTAGGATCCAGTTGACGACAGCAACTCGACTGTCAATCATCCCGATGCTCAGTGCTCTCCGGTCAGTTAGCGACTCAATCTCTAACGATCTCTAATCATGTGTCAGCTGACCCAGCACAGAGCTCATCCTCCAATCAGACAGCGGCTCCTGTCCACAGACTCCGCCCCTCTGATGACATCACAGTCCAGGTGAAAACAGGAAGTGGCTTTGCCGTGAAGCTGTGAGACGCTTATATAAAAAAGGACATTTAAAATCTGCTTCCATATAAAGTGCTTGGTTACGTTGTTACAGTTCTTATTAAAATACTGTTTTCCCTGGAGTGAAACCATAGAAACATGTTACACAAAAATAAACTTCTGGAATGTCTCTCTGCAGGAAGTCCCGCCCCCCAGCCGTCAGGCCGAGCTCGTCCCCGGAGCCTGCAACAGGAAACCAGGCAAACAGACAGGAAGTAAACAGGAGCAGTGAGGCATCATGGGTAGTGTAGTCACGTAAGAATGGTGTAATATCGGTGTTATTTAGCATCATGGGTAGTCAGGTGAGGACAGAGTGATGCATCATGGGTAGTGTAGTCACGTAAGAATAGAGCGAAGCATCATGGGTAGTCAGGTGAGGACAGAGTGATGCATCATGGGTAGTGTAGTCACGTAAGAATAGAGCGAAGCATCATGGGTAGTCAGGTGAGGACAGAGTGATGCATCATGGGTAGTCAGGTGAGGACAGAGTGATGCATCATGGGTAGTCAGGTGAGGACAGAGTGAAGCATCATGGGTAGTCAGGTGAGGACAGAGTGATGCATCTTGGGTAGTCAGGTGAGGACAGAGTGAAGCATCATGGGTAGTCAGGTGAGGACAGAGTGATGCATCATGGGTAGTCAGGTGAGAACAGAGTGATGCATCATGGGTAGTCAGGTGAGGACAGAGTGATGCATCATGGGTAGTCAGGTGAGGACAGAGTGATGCATCATGGGTAGTCAGGTGAGGACAGAGTGATGCATCATGGGTAGTCAGGTGAGGACAGAAATAAATAAAAACATAAGGATTTGTTTTCATTGAGTCGATATTTTATTAAATAAAGAGGTTTTTTAATAAAACTGAAGAAATAAATAGATAATAAATAATGTCTCGTCATCAGTGACCTCCTGAAGCTTCAGCTCATCATGTGACCTCCTGAAGCTTCAGCTCATCATGTGACCTCCTGAAGCTTCAGCTCATCATGTGACCTCCTGAAGCTTCAGCTCATCATGTGACCTCCTGAAGCTTCAGCTCATCATGTGACCTCCTGAAGCTTCAGCTCATCAGTGACCTCCTGAAGCTTCAGCTCATCAGTGACCTCCTGAAGCTTCAGCTCATCATGTGACCTGCTGAAGCTTCAGCTCATCAGTGACCTCCTGAAGCTTCAGCTCATCATGTGACCTCCTGAAGCTTCAGCTCATCAGTGACCTCCTGAAGCTTCAGCTCATCAGTGACCTCCTGAAGCTTCAGCTCATCATGTGACCTCCTGAAGCTTCAGCTCATCATGTGACCTCCTGAAGCTTCAGCTCATCATGACCTCCTGAAGCTTCAGCTCATCATGTGACCTCCTGAAGCTTCAGCTCATCATGTGACCTCCTGAAGCTTCAGCTCATCATGTGACCTCCTGAAGCTTCAGCTCATCATGTGACCTCCTGAAGCTTCAGCTCATCAGTGACCTCCTGAAGCTTCAGCTCATCAGTGACCTCCTGAAGCTTCAGCTCATCAGTGACCTCCTGAAGCTTCAGCTCATCAGTGACCTCCTGAAGCTTCAGCTCATCAGTGACCTCCTGAAGCTTCAGCTCATCAGTGACCTCCTGAAGCTTCAGCTCATCATGTGACCTCCTGAAGCTTCAGCTCATCATGTGACCTCCTGAAGCTTCAGCTCATCATGTGACCTCCTGAAGCTTCAGCTCATCATGTGACCTCCTGAAGCTTCAGCTCATCAGTGACCTCCTGAAGCTTCAGCTCATCAGTGACCTCCTGAAGCTTCAGCTCATCATGTGACCTCCTGAAGCTTCAGCTCATCAGTGACCTCCTGAAGCTTCAGCTCATCAGTGACCTCCTGAAGCTTCAGCTCATCATGTGACCTCCTGAAGCTTCAGCTCATCAGTGACCTCCTGAAGCTTCAGCTCATCAGTGACCTCCTGAAGCTTCAGCTCATCATGTGACCTCCTGAAGCTTCAGCTCATCATGTGACCTCCTGAAGCTTCAGCTCATCAGTGACCTCCTGAAGCTTCAGCTCATCATGTGACCTCCTGAAGCTTCAGCTCATCATGTGACCTCCTGAAGCTTCAGCTCATCATGTGACCTCCTGAAGCTTCAGCTCATCATGTGACCTCCTGAAGCTTCAGCTCATCAGTGACCTCCTGAAGCTTCAGCTCATCAGTGACCTCCTGAAGCTTCAGCTCATCAGTGACCTCCTGAAGCTTCAGCTCATCAGTGACCTCCTGAAGCTTCAGCTCATCATGTGACCTCCTGAAGCTTCAGCTCATCAGTGACCTCCTGAAGCTTCAGCTCATCAGTGACCTCCTGAAGCTTCAGCTCATCATGTGACCTCCTGAAGCTTCAGCTCATCATGTGACCTCCTGAAGCTTCAGCTCATCAGTGACCTCCTGAAGCTTCAGCTCATCAGTGACCTCCTGAAGCTTCAGCTCATCAGTGACTCCGTGTTCCTTTACCTGGGTCTGATCAATGAAACAGGGCTGTAATATCAATGAGAGAAGTCTTCTTCTCGAGTTAAAGGAACACGGCGTCACCGTCTGATCCTCAGAACTTCTTTTAAAGCACCGCGGTGAAAAACAATAACAATAACAATAAGGCAGAACAGAAAAATAAACAAATAACTTAGAACATTATAAAACCTATAAAAAGAAACAAAGGTAAAAAAAACATTATAAATAAACATAAAGTCAATGAAGAGTCTGGTCCCAGGTGAAGATGAAGGTGAAGATGAAGGTGAAGGTGAAGGTGATGATGAAGATGATGAAGGGAGTGAGCATGCATCTGTTAGCACACTTCTGTTAGCACGTTCCCTTAGCGTGCAGTTAGCACGTGTCCCTTAGCATGCAATTGTTAGCACATATCCGTTAGCACGTACCATTAGCATGCATTGTTACCATGTGTCCCTTATCATGCATTAGTTAGGATGTGTCCGTTAGCATGTGCCCCTTAGTGTGTATTGTTAGCACACGTTCCTTAGCATGCAATTGTTAGCACACGTCCGTTAGCATCTGTCCCTTAGCGTGCATGGTTAGCACGTACCATTAGCATGCATTGTTACCATGTGTCCCTTATCATGCATTAGTTAGGATGTGTCCGTTAGCATGTGCCCCTTAGTGTGTATTGTTAGCATACGTTCCTTAGCATGCAATTGTTAGCACACGTCCCTTGGCATGCAATTGTTAGCACATATCCTTTAGCACGCGTCCATTAGCATGCGTAGTTAGCATGTGTCCCTTAGCGTGCATTAGTTAGGATGTATCTGTTAGCACGTGGCCCTTAGCATGCATTGTTAGCATGTGTCCCTTAGCATGCATTAGTTAGCACGTGTGTGTTAGCCGTTGTTAGCGGTTGTTAGCTCGCGGCGCGGCTGCCTTGATGAGGGGGCGGGGCGAGCAGTAGGCTGGCCAATAGGAAAAGGCTGGAGGTGGGCAGGTAGACGGAGAGGAACAGCAGGACGTCCTCGCTGAGGCACAACAGGAAGTGGCTGCGCTCCGTCAGCAGCCAATCCAGCAGCACCCCCAGCAGCAGGTAATACACCTGGACCTCCTGTAGCTCCTCCCACTCCCCCCCCTCCTCCCCCCCCTCCTCCTCCTCTGACGGGCTGTCACTCACCATGGGCTTCATCTCCGCCCCCCCCGGCACCGCCTCCTTCACGCGGCTCCGCCCACTTTTAGCAACTCGCTCCAACCGCCGGCTGCTCTCCACGAACTCCTGGAGGGGAAGAGAGCCGTCAGTAAAGCGTCTCCACGGTTACTGAATAACTGTAGGAGCGTTCAGCTGATTCATATCTATGGTAAACGTTGGCAGTATATCGCTTGAATTCATTTCTTTAATTTTACTTTTTCCAAAAATTCCGAAAATATGTGAATTCTGACTTTTTCAAAAAATTCGGACTTCTCTCTGAAAATCTCTAATCCTGACTTTTTTCTGAAAATATTGACTTTTTTCTGAAAATGTATATGAAAGAGTAATAATCAATTCTGTATGGTGTTGCATGTTTCTGGACTGTGCAGAGATGTTTATTATGGTTACTGACTTTGTGCCGTAAAGCGGACTCTAAGAGAGTCAGAGACGCTACGCCAGCGAGACTCTGGAAGTGGACATGCGTCCGCACGCCTCATAGTACTAGTGTTTATTTATCAAATCCAGTTAAAAGGGTTTTAGTCGGTACTGGACCGCCAACAGATCTATAGAACTGACCTGAATAAAACCGTGAAGACGTACCCGGGGCTGCATGGTCTCCATTAGAGCTCTTCGGACTCTTGAGTCAGAAATAAAGCAGCCTCGACAATAACTATATATTATTGATTTGCGCCACGTTTGGTCTTTTATCAGTTTTCCACTTCCTGCCACATTCCCACGTGACTCGAAGCAGCGCGAACACAGACCACATCAAACCGGTGCTTGCCTTGGAAATGTAGGAGTTTATATGAAAGACCCTTATCTCCGTCAATGATTTGAATGATCATTGATATGAATTATCCGGCCATATATGTATTTTAAAGATTGATTATTATGAATAAATGAACAGTTTTGAGTATAATCAAATGAAAAACACTTTCCAAGAGCCGAGATCTATAACCAATGGTTTCAAACCCATAAAATAAAATATTAAATGGAGCTAATGTCACAGATGACTATAATGCAGATCTCAAAGGATGAACCAACTAAAAATATGAAAAAGGTACAAATTACACGTTTATGGAGTAAATCCTAACCACTCAGAAAAACAAATGGTATCCATGGTAACCCCTTTAGAGCCATGTGGGGGTTTCCTCACCATCAGAGCCTTGTCCATGAAGAACTCGCGGCCCGCGTGCCGTCGTTGTACTTGGTGTCGATGGCGAAGCAGAGGACAGGACGTCCACCACGATTCTCGAACAACGACAGGAAGCAGTGCGCCACCAGGAAGGAGAAGAGACACACGATGACGAGCGGCAGCAGCCACTCGGCGTAACTCGGAGCGTTCAGCAGCAGGACGCCGCAGAACGCCGTGCAGGTGACGATCAGCACCTGGTGGGGGGGGATGTTAGTTAGAAGGTAACACACAGAGCTGCAGGTGTTTGCACGGTCACATGACTTCACGTCACCACGCTAAGCTAAAGGTGGCTAATGTTGGGCTATAAAGGAACTACAGCACGGTCACATGACTTCACGTCACCACCGCTAAGCTAAAGGTGACTAATGTTGGGCTATAAAGGAACTACAGCACGGTCACATGACTCACATCACCACCGCTAAGCTAAAGGTGGGCTAATGCTTGGCTATAAAGGAACTACAGCACGGTCACATGACTTCACATCACCACCGCTAAGCTAAAGGTGGCTAATGTTGGGCTATAAAGGAACTACAGCACGGTCACATGACTTCACGTCACCACCGCTAAGCTAAAGGGGCTAATGTTGGGCTATAAGGAACTACAGCACGGTCACATGACTTCACGTCACCACCGCTAAGCTAAAGGTGGCTAATTCTGGGCTATAAAGGAACTACAGCAAGGTCACATGACTTCACGTCACCACCGCTAAGCTAAAGGAGGCTAATGCTGGGCTATAAAGGAACTACAGCAAGGTCACATGACTTCACGTCACCACCGCTAAGCTAAAGGAGGCTAATGCTGGGCTATAAAGGAACTACAGCAAGGTCACATGACTTCACGTCACCACCGCTAAGCTAAAGGAGGCTAATGTTGGGCTATAAAGGAACTACAGCTCGGTCACATGACTTCAGGTCACCACCGCTAAGCTAAAGGTGGCTAATGTTGGGCTATAAAGGAACTACAGCACGGTCACATGACTTCACGTACCACCGCTAAGCTAAAGGTGGCTAATGTTGGGCTATAAGGAACTACAGCACGGTCACATGACTTCACGTCACCACCGCTAAGCTAAAGGTGGCTAATGTTGGGCTATAAAGGAACTACAGCACGGTCACATGACTTCACGTCACCACCGCTAAGCTAAAGGAGGCTAATGTTGGGCTATAAAGGAACTACAGCACGGTCACATGACTTCACGTCACCACCGCTAAGCTAAAGGTGGCTAATGTTGGGCTATAAGGAACTACAGCACGGTCACATGACTTCACGTCACCACCGCTAAGCTAAAGGTGGCTAATGTTGGGCTATATAGGAACAGCACGGTCACATGACTTCACGTCACCACCGCTAAGCTAAAGGAGGCTAATGTTGGGCTATAAAGGAACTACAGCACGGTCACATGACTTCACGTCCCACCGCTAAGCTAAAGGTGGCTAATGTTGGGCTATAAAGGAACTACAGCACGGTCACATGACTTCACGTCACCACCGCTAAGCTAAAGGTGGCTAATGTTGGGCTATAAAGGAAGCTAAAGACTCATTCCTGCACCTCTTAATGTTAGAAACGTCAGATTCCTCTCACCTTCCCCAGGAAGAGCACGAAGTCTCCGATGGCGTTGATTGTTGCGACGCGCAGCGCGTTCTCCACCAGGATCACAAAGGCGTCCGCGCAGACAGTGCAGAACTGGTGCTGTTGATGGCTGTGGCTGCATATGCATTCTGGGTAATGAAGGCACAGATGGATGTCACAATAAAAACAGAGAAGAAGAAGAAGAAGAAGAAGAAGAAGAAGAAGAAGAAGAAGAAGAAGAAGAAGAAGAAGAAGAAGAAGAAGAGGGTGTGTTTACCTGATTGAGATAGTTGAGGCACTTCTCTAGACACCACAGACAGCAGATACAGGTTTTCAGCAGGCAGCGCGCACACGCATTCTCCTGACACACAAAACACAACATTACACAATAACCTAATATATGGTATCAGAAATCAGATCTGACAGAAGGACTGGCTCTCGTACCTTTGTGTTTGTGCTGGTTGTTAATAAAGTTGTGTACGTTGTGTTTGTGCTGGTTGTTAATAAAGTTGTGTACGTTGTGTTTGAGCTGGTTGTTAATAAAGTTGTGTACGTTGTGTTTGTGCTGGTTGTTAATAAAGTTGTGTACGTTGTGTTTGTGCTGGTTGTTAATAAAGTTGTGTACGTTGTGTTTGAGCTGGTTGTTAATAAAGTTGTGTACGTTGTGTTTGAGCTGGTTGTTAATAAAGTTGTGTACGTTGTGTTTGTGCTGGTTGTTAATAAAGTTGTGTACGTTGTGTTTGAGCTGGTTGTTAATAAAGTTGTACCTTTCCTCTCAGCTGGTTGTGGATGTACATGAGGAAGAGGCGGGGGATCTTCACCAGCGTGATGATGAAGGCTCCCTTAGCGACGGTCCCCAGGTGATACCGGACCAACCGGAGGACCGACGACAGGATGGGCGCCACCGGGAGGCGGTTCTTATCCCTGAAAACAGAGTCAACATTAACCACGTCACCTGAACCTTTCTCTCAAAATTATAACTTTCTTTCAGAAACATCGAAATTTGAAGCTGTTTGACTGAAAATTCTGATTTTTCTGAGAAAATCTGTGAATTCAGATTTTCGGACAATTATAATTTTTTTAGGAAAATGTGTGAAGTCTGACTTTTTCTCAAAAGTCTAGACTGTGAAGTACAGACTCACCTGGTGGAGTTTAGACTCACCTGGTGGAGTTCAGAGTCACCTGGTGGAGTACAGACTCACCTGGTGGAGTTCAGACTCACCTGGTGGAGTTCAGACTCACCTGGTGGAGTTCAGAGTCACCTGGTGGAGTACAGACTCACCTGGTGGAGTTTAGACTCACCTGGTGGAGTTTAGACTCACCTGGTGGAGTACAGACTCACCTGGTGGAGTTTAGACTCACCTGGTGGAGTACAGACTCACCTGGTGGAGTTTAGACTCACCTGGTGGAGTTTAAACTCACCTGGTGGAGTACAGACTCACCTGGTGGAGTTCAGACTCACCTGGTGGAGTTCAGACTCACCTGGTGGAGTTTAAACTCACCTGGTGGAGTACAGACTCACCTGGTGGAGTACAAACTCACCTGGTGGAGTTTAGACTCACCTGGTGGAGTTTAGACTCACCTGGTGGAGTACAAACTCACCTGGTGGAGTTTAGACTCACCTGGTGGGGTACAGACTCACCTGGTGGAGTTCAGACTCACCTGGTGGAGTTCAGACTCACCTGGTGGAGTTCAGACTCACCTGGTGGAGTACAGACTCACCTGGTGGAGTTTAGACTCACCTGGTGGAGTACAGACTCACCTGGTGGAGTTTAGACTCACCTGGTGGAGTTTAAACTCACCTGGTGGAGTTTAGACTCACCTGGTGGAGTTTAGACTCACCTGGTGGAGTACAAACTCACCTGGTGGAGTTTAGACTCACCTGGTGGAGTTTAGACTCACCTGGTGGAGTACAGACTCACCTGGTGGAGTTTAGACTCACCTGGTGGAGTACAAACTCACCTGGTGGAGTTTAGACTCACCTGGTGGAGTGTAGACTCACCTGGTGGAGTACAAACTCACCTGGTGGAGTTTAGACTCACCTGGTGGAGTTTAGACTCACCTGGTGAAGTAGTAGGTGACGACGGCTCCGGCCACAGTCATCTGCTGGCAGGCGAGGATGAACTCTGTGATCCAGACCAGGCCCACAGCGTGGTACCAGGTGAGGTACTGCAGAGGGCCCGTGAGCCGGAACTCTGTCAGCGTGGTGTCCTCGTTCTGCTCAGGGTTACCTGCAACACACACCTACAGTCACACTACAGTTCCCACAATGCTCAGGGGGATCCACACTACAGTTCCCACAATGCTCTGGGGGATCCACACTACACTACAGTTCCCACAATGCTCTGGGGGATCCACACTACACTACAGTTCCCACAATGCTCTGGGGGATCCACACTACACTACAGTTCCCACAATGCTCTGGGGGATCCACACTACAGTTCCCACAATGCTCTGGGGGATGCACACTACAGTTCCCACAATGCTCTGGGGGATCCACACCACACTACAGTTCCCACAATGCTCTGGGGGATCCACACTACAGTTCCCACAATGCTCTGGGGGATCCACACTACAGTTCCCACAATGCTCTGGGGGATGCAAACTACAGTTCCCACAATGCTCTGGGGGATCCACACTACAGTTCCCACAATGCTCTGGGGGATCCACACTACAGTTCCCACAATGCTCTGGGGGATCCACACCACAGTTCCCACAATGCTCTGGGGGATCCACACCACACTACAGTTCCCACAATGCTCTGGGGGATCCACACTACTGTTCCCACAATGCTCTGGGGGATCCACACTACAGTTCCCACAATGCTCTGGGGGATCCACACCACAGTTCCCACAATGCTCTGGGGGATCCACACCACACTACAGTTCCCACAATGCTCTGGGGGATCCACACTACATTCTCAAATATTGAAGTGACTGTTATTTTGTATATATTGACTGTATTCTGTGTATATATATATATATATATATACATATTTGCACACATATGTTTATATATATTTGTTTTATATTCTGGGTTGTGGGAAACCGTATTTCGATCTCTCTGTACACACAAACTGAACGATTAACAATAAAGTAGACTTTGACTTTTGAAGTCATAACAAGCGGTACAGGTAGACCACGTGTTTTAGGGTGACCAAATGAACCCAACGTGAAACCGCAGCAGCATTTGGATGCACTTCCACTTCCACAGAGGCAGGGAGGAGGCGGAGTGCAACACTTGGATGCACTTCCACTTCCACAGAGGCAGGGAGGAGGCGGAGTGCAACACTTGGATGCACTTCCACAGAAACAGAGGCAGGGAGGAAGCGGAGTGCAACACTTGGATGCACTTCCACAGAAACAGAGGCAGGGAGGAAGCGGAGTGCAACACTTGGATGCACTTCCACTTCCACAGAGGCAGGGAGGAGGCGGAGTGCAACACTTGGATGCACTTCCACAGAAACAGAGGCAGGGAGGAGGCGGAGTGCAACACTTGAAAAGCCAGAATATCATTGAAAGCAGGGTCAACAAATAATCTCCACCGCCACTCTTTTGAACGGCTCTTTTGAACGGCTCTTTTGAACGGCTCTCGGAGAGGAAGGGAGCCATAAGATCCGGCTCCCTCCAAAGAGCCGTAGTTCCCATCACTAAATAAGGAACAGATGTTGTGTGTGTTCGAGGCCACATCTCACCGCTGGTGCCCAGGAAGAGCAGCACCAGGACCCAGTAGCTCCAGAAGAGCAGCAGGGCCAGGAAGGTGAGGCAGGGCTGCAGGGCGAGCAGCGGCAGGTGCAGGAACACCTTCCCCGCCACGTGGAACAGAGCGATGGTGAGCGCCACCCGCTTCCTCATGAACAGCATGAGCAGCAGCAGGATGATCTGACAGCAGCAACAACAACAACAACAACAACAACACAGTTATTAGGGAAGAATTTAAGGTTAAGGCGAGACACGGCAGGCAAAAACATCGTTCTCATGCACTGAATATACCTTTAAGGGTCCTGTAAGGGTCTTTGAGTCAGAGACATGTTATATATTAGTGATAAAGAGCCTAATAGGGGTCCCTTAAGGGTCCTTTAAGGGTCCTTTAAGGGTCTTTGAGTCAGAGACATGTTATATATTGGTGATAAAGAGTCTAATAGGGGTCCCTTAAGGGTCCTTTAAGGGTCCTTTAAGGGTCTTTGAGTCAGAGACATGTTATATATTGGTGATAAAGAGTCTAATAGGGGTCCCTTAAGGGTCCCTTAAGGGTCCTTTAAGGGTCCTTTTAGGGTCTTTGAGTCAGAGACATGTTATATGTTGGTGATAAAGAGTCTAATAGGGGTCCCTTAAGGGTCCTTTAAGGGTTGGACTTAGACTTCTAAAAAGTGCATTTAGCATGATAGGACACCTTTAAAGAAAGACATTAGATATTAAAACGTGTGGTAATAAAGTTCCTCACGGTGAAGACGGTGGCGGCGGCGGCGTAGACGAGCAGTGCCTGCCCGCTGTCCCTAAGCTCCGCCCCTTCCGCTCTAAGTTCTGCCCCCTCCTCTCTAAGCTCCTCCCTCAGGCGACTGCTGGTGGCGTTTCCATAGAGACGGTGATCGATGTAGAGCCACCAGAGGACGCTGGTCCCCGCTGAGACACAGACAGGAAGTGAGCTCAGAGGGTTATACAGACAGGAAGTGAGCTCAGAGGGTTATACAGACAGGAAGTGAGCTCAGAGGGTTATACAGACAGGAAGTGAGCTCACCCAGAGACCCCAGCACCACCAGAGAGGTGAGGATCCACACGAGCAGCGCAGAGATGTAGCGGATGATGAGCATCAGGATCATGGAGAGGACTGAGGAGGAGAGACAGGTTAGAGGAGCACCTGAGGTACCTGAAGGCATCTCTGACTACCTGATGACCTGAACGCATCTCTGACTACCTGATGTACCTGAACGCATATCTGACTACCAGAGAGGACAGGTTAGAGGAGCACCCGATGTACCTGAACGCATCTCTGACTACCTGAGAGGACAGGTTAGAGGAGCACCCGATGTACCTGAACGCATCTCTGACTACCTGAGAGGACAGGTTAGAAGAGCACCCGATGTACCTGAACGCATCTCTGACTACCTGAGAGGACAGGTTAGAAGAGCACCTGATGTACCTGAACGCATCTCTGACTACCTGAGAGACAGGTTAGAGGAGCACCTGATGTACCTGAATGCATCTCTGACTACCTGAGAGGACAGGTTAGAGGAGCACCTGATGTACCTGAACGCATCTCTTACTACCTGAGAGACAGGTTAGAGGAGCACCTGATGTACCTGAACGCATCTCTTACTACCTGAGAGACAGGTTAGAGGAGCACCTGATGTACCTGAACGCATCTCTTACTACCTGAGAGACAGGTTAGAGGAGCACCTGATGTACCTGAACGCATCTCTGACTACCTGATGTACCTGAATGCATCTCTGTGACGACCTGATGTACCTGAATGCATCTCTGAACACCTGATGTACCTGAATGCATCTCTGAACACCTGATGTACCTGAATGCATCTCTCAAGACCTAATGTACCTGAATGCATCTCTGAACACCCGAGTTGGTCTGCCATATTGGACAGCTACGTACGGCAACCCAAATAGGACATTTGTCACAGCGGCGTTGTTATATATTGGTGATAAAGAGTCTAATAGGGGTCCTTTAAGGGTCCTTTGGGGGTCCTTTGAGGGTCCTTTGAGGGTCTTTGAGTCAGAGACATGTTATGGCGCATTTCCACTACAGGGCCTCGCTCAGCCTCACTCGGTATGGCTAGGCCTCGTTAGGCCTCGTTAGGACTGGCTCACTTTATGCTGCGTCTCCATTAGTTTAGTAGCTGGGGCAGTAACTATAGTAACGCAGTGTAGGCGGAGCCGTGACGTCATCTTCAATGAGAACCACAGAAAAACAACATCAGCCATTAGCTGTTAGCCCTCAGAGCTCACAGCTCCTCATATCTGCTCAGAAACTAGACAAGTTTAAAGGAAGGTGTCATGCTTTTCCGGTTATTACCCGTCCCTTGTGTTATGTAGGTTTTTCTGCATGTAAACGGTCTGCAGAGTCACAAACCCTCAAAGTACACACCTGTAGCGAGTAAAACTCTAACACAGAAAATTCCTCCCAACAAAACGCCTCGTTGGAGATTTCTCAGTTTCTTTCTTTGCTCCACGGATGGGTCCGTTTGGTTCCGGGTACGAGCTGACGTCAGCTCGTACCCGGAACCAAATGGACCAATCCGTGGAGCCGTTACGTTACGTCCGCGGAGCCGTTACGTTAAGCCTCTGCTGATTGGTCCAAATTGACCAATCCACGACTTCCTCACACACACACTCAGTGCAGGCAGCTCTGCTGATTTCTCCTCCCTGGCTGCAGGCTGATAACAGACAGTTGGGATCTCTCTGAAATTCTCTCTGCAGACCCATTCTCACAGCGTTTATCAACCTTTTTCTGACTCAATATCAAGCCACACTTATTGATTTTACTTCGGCTGTGAGTTGTGTGTGCGCTCAGGATGAGTTTGGCTGTGTTTCGCTGTGTATCGCTAAACAAGGAAACCTCCACGGAGCTCAGCGCGATTCACAACGTCCCGACCAATCAGAGCACACTGGGCTCACAGGGAGGGGGGGGCAAGAGCTGCAACGAGCCGTTTAGTGGAGAGAGTGAATACTGCTGAATACACACACTTTACAGAGATGCTGTATGAGAAACCAATGTGAGTTTGGAACAATGCACGGTATAAATCTATTCTAGTATACCTCAACAATGGAACTATGATCAGTGGAAATGGCCATGGCATGGGCCCTTTAACAAGTACAAACCACAGCCTGTCTGTGTCATGGCGAATACAGTCGCTGCTTTATTTATGTCTGTAGGCCGTTGTTGTGAGTGTGGACGGTCGGAGCATATACTGCGTTAGCTTAGCCGGTCTCCATTCAGAAAACACGCATTTTAAAAGGTTTTCTCCTGCCGTCTGTCTGCAGACTTGTCAAAGCATTAATTCATTGTGTTTACTAACCGGTATCAGTATGTTGTTACTTCGGCATCATTTTGAAACGTGTATTACAATTAGATCACGGTCAAATATGTTCATGTTGTTGTAGTTGTAGCCCCCTTGCCAGCGATTCTCTCTCTAGTTTAGCATACTCAGCCCGACTCAGCCTGGTTGTTGGCCCGGAAAGAACCTCCATTTTATGGGGCCAGAAAAACTGTGAAATAGTACCCGCTAGCCGGAACTACGCTAGGGTGGAAACGCAACCAAAAACGGGCCGGGCACGGCACGGCAGGCTTAAAGCGAGCTCCGCGCTGTAGTGGAAATGCCCCATTAGTCACAGTATCTCAGTGTGTGTGTCTCTCACTCAGGGCCAGCACACACAGCCCGATGATGATCTCTTTGCTGGCGGCGACCCCTGCGATCAGACGATGCAGAACGCTGTGATCCCCGACGAACGTCACCACCGCCTCCGAGAACTTAGCATAGCAGGAGATATCCACCGGGGTGCAGCGGTTAAACACCGGGAGGGGCTTACTGCGGGGAGAGGGGAGAGGTCAAACACCTGCTTACTGAAGGAGAGGTCAGAGGTCAAACAGTACTCTTCCAACATGAGAGTAACATGATAACAAAGGTACCCCAACTGCAGCTGTGTTCATGACAGGATGTCTGATTACCTAGAAGAGCATCAGGACTGTTTGAGGCATATGATAGCTATGTGATTAACATGATGATTCAGCCTCTATGGAGAGAGACATATGACAAGCATGATCATTTCTGACGTGGAGCTAAACTGAAGTAAACATTGAATACTGCTTTCTATTCCTCCATCTTGTGACTGTGTAACTCCCTCTCTTGGATATCAGCATGTGAAGGACACTGTTCAGGAACTAGTTGATGCTCTGTATGTGATGACTACTTCCATTCTGGAGAGGATCACAGATACATGGATCCTGAGATTGAAGATCAAGCCGGAGACTAGTGAGATGTTTCTAACAGAGGTCAGAGGTCAAACACCTGCTTACTGCGGGTCAGAGGTCAGTGTTTTGGACTCACCTGGGTGGAACAGGAAGTTTGGGACATCTGGAGAACCTCTCAGGGAGACCTGGATATTGACCCGCTAACTCATAGGAACACAACTCAGAACCTGAAAGAGAACACAGAGAGATGGGATGAGCCTGAATGCACCACGATGTCTCTGACAGCAGAGCCTGAACGCCCCACGATGTAACTCTATGGAACCTCCATTAGCATTAGCTCAATTAGCGTTAGCTCCATTAGCGTTAGCTCTGTTAGCACTGGCTAGCTCCCCTGCTGACTTCTTGTCAGATTGTGTTTCTGACAGCAGAGCCTGAACGCACCGCGATGTAACTCTATGGAACCTCCATTAGCATTAGTTCCGTTAGCATTAGCTTCATTAGCATTAGCATTAGCTCCCCTGCTTCCTGTCAGACAGCAGAGTGGGTGTTTGAGTGACAGGAGGAGGGAGACGTGTTCCTCCGGAGAGCCTCAGGGTGGACAGAATAACAGAAACAGTGTGTGAGACACTCCTTTCATTAAGATGGAGTGTGAACTCAGCGGAGACGAGTGGCACCAACCACACACGCTTAATGCTGCCTTTGTTACTGTGTGTGTGTGTGTGTGTGTGTGTGTGTGTGTGTGTGTGTGTGTGTGTGTGTGTGTGCAGTACACTGGTGCTTCGTCACACTGTGTCTGCAGACATGACATCATCAGCATGACGTGCAGCGCTGATGAGTCTGTGATTCTGCTCCTCTCACGATTATAATCAAATACAATCATATATTCAAATATTATGAATGAATATATCTTTTGTTCTCATGAGATAAGATAAGAAGTACTTTGTTGATCCCGATGTGTGTGAAATGAACAATCCAACATGTGAACGTCTCAAATAGAAATAAATAGCATTGAAAAAGTAGAAAATGTACATGTGGAAATACAAATGTACAGAGTAATGCTCGTGTTTAAAATGAACGCTAAAGTGAAACCTTTTGTACACAAAGCTGCTCTTTTCCCTGAGTTAGACTCTCTTTCCCTCACAGACTACATCTCCCATAAGCCGCGGCGGCGGCCTCACCGTTGAGCATGGCGAACCTCTTCAGGTCCTGGTAGGTCTCCATCTTCTCAGGGGGGCACAGAGACACACAGAGAGCCAGGGAGCGGATCTTCCTCTGAACGATGTCGATGTTACACGGGTCCAAGAAGAACACGAACCTGAGGGCACAGGAAGTCAGACCGCCACAATAAGAGCATTTAGAAAACAACATGAACCTGAGGACAGGAAGTCAGACCGCCACAATAAGAGCCTTTAGAAAACAACATGAACCTGAGGGCACAGGAAGTCAGACTGCCACAATAAGAGCCTTTAGAAAACAACATGAACCTGAGGGCACAGGAAGTCAGACCGCCACAATAAGAGCCTTTAGAAAACAACACACACCTGAGGGCACAGGAAGTCAGCCGCCACAATAAGAGCATTTAGAAACAACATGAACCTGAGGGCACAGGAAGTCAGCCGCCACAATAAGAGCCTTTAGAAAACAACATGAACCTGAGGGCACAGGAAGTCAGACCGCCACAATAAGAGCCTTTAGAAAACAACACCTGAGGGCACAGGAAGTCAGCCGCCACAATAAGAGCCTTTAGAAAACAACACACCTGAGGGCACAGGAAGTCAGCCGCCACAATAAGAGCATTTAGAAAACAACATGAACCTGAGGCACAGGAAGTCATCCGCCACAATAAGAGCATTAACAACAACAACCTGAGGCACAGGAAGTCAGACCTCCACAATAAGAGCCTTTACATGAAAACACATGAACCTGAGGACACAGGAAGTCAGCCCGCCACAATAAGAGCATTAAAACAACACACACCTGAGGGCACAGGAAGTCAGACCTCCACAATAAGAGCCTTTACAAACACACACCTGAGACACAGGAAGTCAGCCCGCCACAATAAGAGCCTTTACAAACAACACACACCTGAGACACAGGAAGTCAGACCGCCACAATAAGAGCCTTTACAACAACACACACCTGAAGACACAGGAAGTCAGCCCGCCACAATAAGAGCCTTTACAACAACACACCTGAAGACACAGGAAGTCGACCGCCACAATAAGAGCCTTTACAACAACACACACCTGAAGACACAGGAAGTCAGCCCGCCACAATAAGAGCATTTAGAAAACATCATGAACCTGAGGACACAGGAAGTCATCCCGCCACAATAAGAGCATTAACAACAACACACACCTGAGGAGACAGGCAGTCACCCCTTCACAATAAGAGCATTTACATGCACTAACACCTATAGAACACCACAGAAGAAGAACAGGGCCTCTTTAAATCAGCTGAAATATAACAAACACCTTCAACTGGAGTATTTTCAAAATAAAAGTCCTAAGAACGAGCAGAATGTGGACGTGGGAGAGAGGTAAACAAAGAGCCTGCAGAGAAACCTCCAAAACACACACACACACACACACACACACACACACACACACACACACACACACACACACACACACACACACACACACACACACACACACACACACACACACACACACACACACACACACACACACACACACACACACACACACACACAGACCATCAGACTGTTAAACTCCTGAACTCTGTGAAGAACATCCAGAACATTCATCTGTTTGCATCTTGCTAATTATATCTTGCACTATTTCTATTTTATTTGTATTAACTTGCACATCTCAAAGCATTCTCTGGCACTATTTGATCTGTTCTATGTCCTATATATTTTATAGGAGGACTTCAGTTTCTCATCTCCATCTCTCCTCTGAAGCTGCTGAGCCCATGGTGAGAGAGAGATAACAGAGCATCAGGAATACCTGTCTTCATGAACCCTGGACTAACTGTGGATCATTTCATCCCACATGGAGAACCTGAAACTACTCGTATCAACTCAGTTCCTCCTGTAGGGTCGGCTGGTAGACCTTCATCCAGACCCCTGAACAGACCCCTGAACCCTGCAGGCTCTCAGACCACCGTCTGCATTAAACAGCAGGAACTGATCCTGGTTCAGTATTAATACGCTGTAGTACAGCAGAAGTACATTCGCAGTACAGCAGTAGTTGATGTAAAGTACTGCAGTACTAGTACACAGTGTTGGACGTACTTCCTGTCGCTGTGGTCCAGGCCGCTCAGCCTCACGCCCTCGATCGGCTCGTTGCGTTGACCACATGTGTTCCCGTAGCTGTCGTAGCCGAAGACGAGGCGAGCGGCGCCTCCGGTGGCGATGGTGAAGCCGCAGATGCTGCCCTGCAGGAGAGGACAACATGTTTACTCACAACAACACGTCTTTTTACTCACAACAACACAACAACACAACAACACGTCTGTTTTATCTAAATAGTTATCACCGCAATAAACCGTATTTAATGTTGTCTTAATTTACATTATTTAATTTCATATTCTGTTCTCGTACATATCATATTCTATTTACATCTATCTAGACTTCTTGCAATATTTTGTATTGTTGTATTTTATTATATATGTTGCATTGTGGGAGGAGCTCAGGTCAGAGGAAATCCGTCTCTACACTGCAGCTGCTGAGCATCTGATGATAACACCTTTGAATCTGAATTGAAGCTGTTTACTCACAACAACACATAGTTGTATACGTCCAGCACTCTGCTTTTAACCCCTTCCTTCTCCCCTGGTCCTCCTTAACAGTCCTTCTTGTGCTTAGCAGCTGTGTGATATTGAGTATTAACAAACTCTGAAATGTCCGAAATGACCAATCAGAATGGAGTATTAAATGTTAAAAATCTGCTCACAGACTGTTGGTCACCCGTCCGAGACTTTCTGACTCACAGACCATAATAACCTGATAGGCTCCAACAGCATCATCTGGGACCCAAAGCATGCTCTGACAGAGAATATGAGCTGCTACCATCTGATGGAGATCAATAAAGTCAGCCTGAAGCATCCTCTGTGCTCCAGCCAGCCTGAAGCATCCTCTGTGCTCCAGTCAGTCCTCTCAGTGAACACAGAGCTACAGATCAGATGCACGCTGAAGGCTCTTTGAGCAGCTCTCTCTGATCCTGCTGTGATGTTCCATGTTTGTTGTTTGTTTCTCATGTGTCTTGATATCTGTCTGTTGATGTTCCACATGGAGCTGCTGTGATGCAAGGAGCATTTCAGACTTCATCTGACCATTAAAGTATTATCCTATCGTATCGTAGTATTGAACTAAGCCGTGTGCTAATGAATCTGAGGCGCTGTCTCTGGTCTGGCTGCACGGGGTCATCATTTCCTTCCTGCTGAGACTCTGAGGATGGGGGGAACCTTTGAGCCACAGCTGGAGATGCAGCTGTGTTCAGACCAGCTGTGAAATAAACTGAATCCCAGTTCAGATCTGAAGTCCATCAGCGTTCAGTTCCTCCTGACCTCACCCAGCTGTGAGGCGTCTGTACCTCCAGCCAATCAGAGGACAGGCTCCCACGGTTCAATAAAGCCAGACTGAAGTCAATACTCCAACTAAATCTAACTAACTCCCAGGTCTGGTGTACGTCAGAAGGTCTGGTTAACGTCAGAGGGTCTGGTGAACGTCAGAGGGTCGTCAGAGGGTCTGGTGTACGTCAGAAGGTCTGGTTAACGTCAGAGGGTCTGGTGAACGTCAGAGGGTCGTCAGAGGGTCTGGTGTACGTCAGAGGGTCTGGTGAACGTCAGAGGGTCGTCAGAGGGTCTGGTGTACGTCAGAGGGTCTGGTGTACGTCAAAGGGTCTAATGTACGTCAGAGGGTCGTCAGACGGTGTGGTGAACGTCAGAGGGTCTGGTGTACGTCAGAGAGTCTAATGTACGTCAGAGGGTCGTCAGAGGGTCTAATGTACGTCAGAGGGTTGTCAGAGGGTCTAACGTACGTCAGAGGGTCGTCAGAGGGTCTGGTATACGTCAGAGGGTTGTCAGAGGGTCTGATGAACGTCAGAGGGTCTAATGTACATCAGAGGGTCGTCAGAGGGTGTGGTGAACGTCAGAGGGTCTGGTGTAAGTTAGAGGGTCTAATGTACGTCAGAGGGTCTGGTGTACATCAGAGGGTCTAATGTACGTCAGAGGGTCGTCAGAGGGTCTAAAGTATGTCAGAGGGTCGTCAGAGGGTCTGATGTACGTCAGAGGGTTGTCAGAGGGTCTAATGTACGTCAGAGGGTCTGATGAACGTCAGAGGGTCTGGTGTACGTCAGAGGGTTGTCAGAGGGGCTGATGAACGTCAGAGGGTTGTCAAAGGGTCTAATGTACATCAGAGGGTCTGATGAACGTCAGAGGGTCTAATGAACGTCAGAGGGTTGTCAGAGGGTCTGATGAACGTCAGAGGGTCTGATGAGGGTCTAATGTACGTCAGAGGGTCTGATGAACGTCAGAGGGTCTAATGTACGTCAGAGGGTCTGATGAAAGTCAGAGGGTGTAATGAACGTCAGAGGGTTGTCAGAGGGTCTGATGAACGTCAGAGGGTCGTCAGAGGTCTAATGTACGTCAGAGGGTCTGATGAACGTCAGAGGGTCTAATGTACGTCAGAGGGTCTATTGTACATCAGAGGGTCTAATGTACGTCAGAGGGTCGTCAGAGGGTCTGGTATACGTCAGAGGGTTGTCAGAGGGTCTAATGTACGTCAGAGGGTCTGATGAAAGTCAGAGGGTGTAATGAACGTCAGAGGGTTGTCAGAGGGTCTGATGAACGTCAGAGGGTCGTCAGAGGGTCTAATGTACGTCAGAGGGTCTGATGAACGTCAGAGGGTCTAATGTACGTCAGAGGGTCTAATGTACATCAGAGGGTCTAATGTACGTCAGAGGGTCGTCAGAGGGTCTGGTATACGTCAGAGGGTTGTCAGAGGGTCTGGTGTACGTCAGAGGGTCTAATGTACGTCAGAGGGTCATCAGAGGGTCTAATGCACGTCAGAGGGTTGTCAGAGGGTCTAATGTACATCAGAGGGTCTGATGAACGTCAGAGGGTCTAATGTACGTCAGAGGGTCGTCAGAGGGTCTAATGTACGTCAGAGGGTCTGATGAACGTCAGAGGGTCGTCAGAGGGTCTAATGTACGTCAGAGGGTCTGATGAACGTCAGAGGGTCCAGGGCTCGAGCTTAAGGGCGTCCCGTCGTCCCGGGGCCGAAAGAAATAGGGTCGGGGAGGATAAAAAAAATGTTGGGACGAGAGTTAAAATAAAAATACCCTGCTAACTACGAACAGCGATGAAAATGAAACTGACTGCACGTTTTGTGTAGCACACAGTTATTAAACCTCCTTGTCAACATAAACACACACGCACAAAACATTTAGCAACCCGCGAAATATAATAATACACCAGAGTTCCCGTTAGAATATTTTTTCGCCGGTCAAAATGTCCGTTAAAGTTTAAATCTTCCGGTCAAAGGTCTTCTTTGTTATTTATTGAGCTTTAAAACAAATTGATATGATTCGATATTAAACAAACTAATTATCGTAGATTAACTACATTTCAAAAGTGTACAGTAACTTACAATAACACGGAATAATAAACGGAGCGCTCTCTCTCTCCTGACAGCCCGCCAGTATCATGCAGCTCGCTGATCCAGTAAGGAGTGACCCGACAGTAAAACTAAACATATCTATAACTAGTTTAGGTAGCTTGAGAGGTCATTAAAATAGCTGCGTGTGATATTCTAACCTGAAGTGTGTGTGTTGCTCCGCTCACCGCTGCAGGTGATCATGCAGAGCTGCGTGTCGACTCGTCAGCAGCAGCTGATCTCTACTCGCGTTTAGGTCCATATCGATCAGACCTAGCTAGTTCTAGCTAATGATATGACTACCTGCTTATCAAGACACCTAAACAATAAGCGTCGCTATGCAACCGGGTGAGGCCGCAAAGTATAGCGCAGCATTATGCATTTGTTTACATGCCCACCGGAACCCCGAGGCATTACCAACAGATCAACGCACAATCAACCCATACAGGACATCTCTTTCTCCACATTAAGTGTTAGACATTAGAATTGACTCTTCTTGTCTGTCACATGCTCTTCTTGTCTGTCACAGACTCTTCTTGTCTGTCACATGCTCTTCTTGTCTGTCACATGCTCTTCTTGTCTGTCACATGCTCTTCTTGTCTGTCACATACTCTTCTTGTCTGTCACAGACTCTTCTTGTCTGTCACATACTCTTCTGGTCTGTCACATACTCTTCTGGTCTGTCACATACCCTTCTTGTCTGTCACATACCCTTCTTGTCTGTCACATACCCTTCTTGTCTGTCACATACTCTTCTGGTCTGTCACGTGCTCTTCTTGTCTGTCACATACTCTTCTGGTCTGTCACAGACTCTTCTTGTCTGTCACATAAGTGGCGCAACTGATGCGGTATTGCGCCAAGGGGACATTATTTTGACCGGACATTTTGACCGGAGAGATTTAGATTTGCCGGCCTTCAGCATATTTTACCGGTCATAGTCCGGTAATTACCGGCTAACGGGAACTCTGCTACACACACACACACACACACACACACACACACACACACACACACACACACACACACACACACACACACACACACACACACACACACACACACACACACACACACACACACACACACACACACACACACACACACACACACACACACACACACACACACAGTACGTATACCGACAGCCTGATGAACGTCAAAGGGTCTAATGTACGTCAGAGGGTCGTCAGAGGGTCTGGTGTACATCAGAGGGTCTAATGTACGTCAGAGGGTCTGATGAATGTTAGAGGGTCTAATGTACGTCAGAGGGTCGTCAGAGGGTCTGGTGTACGTCAGAGGGTCTAATGTACGTCAGAGGGTCTGGTGTACATCAGAGGTTCTAATGTACGTCAGAGGGTCGTCAGAGGGTCTGGTGTACGTCAGAGGGTCGTCAGAGGGTGTGGTGAACGTCAGAGGGTCTGCTGTACGTCAGAGGGTCTGGTGTACGTCAGAGGGTCTGGTGTACGTCAGAGGGTCTAATGTATGTCAGAGGGTCTAATGTACGTCAAAGGGTCGTCAGAGGGTCTGGTGTACGTCAGAGGGTTGTCAGAGGGTCTGATGAACGTCAGAGGGTTGTCAGAGGGTCTATTGTACGTCAGAGGGTCTGGTGTACATCAGAGGGTCTAATGTACGTCAGAGGGTCTAATGTACATTAGAGGGTCATCAGAGGGTCTGGTGTACGTCAGAGGGTTGTCAGAGGGTCTGATGAACGTCAGAGGGTTGTCAGAGGGTCTAATGTACGTCAGAGGGTCTGATGAACGTCAGAGGGTCTAATGTACGTCAGAGGGTCGTCAGAGGGTCTAATGTACGTCAGAGGGTCTGATGAACGTCAGAGGGTCTAATGTACGTCAGAGGGTCGTCAGAGGGTCGTCAGAGGGTCTATTGTACGTCAGAGGGTCTGATGAACGTCAGAGGGTCATCAGAGGGTCTAATGTACGCCAGAGGGTCGTCAGAGGGTCTGGTATACGTCAGAGGTTTCTCAGAGGGTCTGATGAACGTCAGAGGATCCTCAGAGGGACTAATGTGCGTCAGAGGGTCGTCAGAGGGTCTAATGTACATCAGAGGGTCGTCAGAGGGTCTAATGTACGCCAGAGGTTTGTCAGAGGGTCTGATGAACGTCAGAGGGTCTAATGTACGTCAGAGGGTTGTCAGAGGGTCTAATGTACGTCAGAGGGTCTGATGAACGTCAGAGGGTCTAATGTACGTCAGAGGGTCATCAGAGGGTCTGGTGTACGTCGGAGGGTCTGGTGTACGTCAGAGGGTCTGGTGTACGTCGGAGGGTCTGGTATACATCAGAGGGTTTAATGTACGTCAGAGGGTCTGATGAACGTCAGAGGGTCTAATGTACGTCAGAGGGTCGTCAGAGGGTCGTCAGAGGGTCTATTGTACGTCAGAGGGTCTGATGAACGTCAGAGGGTCATCAGAGGGTCTAATGTACGCCAGAGGGTCGTCAGAGGGTCTGGTATACGTCAGAGGTTTCTCAGAGGGTCTGATGAACGTCAGAGGATCCTCAGAGGGACTAATTTGCGTCAGAGGGTCGTCAGAGGGTCTAATGTACATCAGAGGGTCTAATGTACGCCAGAGGTTTGTCAGAGGGTCTGATGAACGTCAGAGGGTCTAATGTACGTCAGAGGGTTGTCAGAGGGTCTAATGTACGTCAGAGGGTCTGATGAACGTCAGAGGGTCTAATGTACGTCAGAGGGTCATCAGAGGGTCTGGTGTACGTCGGAGGGTCTGGTGTACGTCAGAGGGTCTGGTGTACGTCGGAGGGTCTGGTATACATCAGAGGGTTTAATGTACGTCAGAGGGTCGTCAGAGGGTCTAATGTACGTCAGAGGGTCGTCAGAGGGTCTGATGAAGGTCAGAGGGTCCAATGTACGTCAGAGGGTCTGATGTACATCAGAGGGTCTAATGTACGTCAGAGGGTCTGATGAACGTCAGAGGGTCGTCAGAGGGTCTGATGAACATCAGAGGATCGTCAGAAGGTCTAATGTACGTCAAAGGGTCGTCAGAGGGTCTAATGTACGCCACAGGGTCGTCAGAGGGTCTGGTATACGTCAGAGGTTTGTCAGAGGGTCTGATGAACGTCAGAGTCCTCCAGAGGGTCTAATGTACGTCAGAGGGTCGTCAGAGGGTCGTCAGAGGGTCTGGTGTACATCAGAGAGTCTGGTGTACATCAGAGGGTCTAATGTACGTCAGAGGGTCTGATGAACGTCAGAGGGTCGTCAGAGGGTCTGATGAACGTCAGAGGATCGTCAGAAGGTCTAATGTACGTCAAAGGGTCGTCAGAGGGTCTAATGTATGCCACAGGGTCGTCAGAGGGTCTGGTATACGTCAGAGGTTTGTCAGAGGGTCTGATGAACGTCAGAGGATCCTCAGAGGGTCTAATGTGCGTCAGAGGGTCGTCAGAGGGTCTAATGTACGTCAGAGGGTCGTCAGAGGGTCTAATGTACGCCAGAGGGTTGTCAGAGGGTCTGGTATACGTCAGAGGTTTGTCAGAGGGTCTGATGAAAGTCAGAGGGTCTAATGTACGTCAGAGGGTTGTCAGAGGGTCTAATGTACGTCAGAGGGTCTGATGAACATCAGAGGGTCTGATGAACGTCAGAGGGTCTAATGTACGTCAGAGGGTCATCAGAGGGTCTGGTGTACGTCAGAGGGTCTGGTGTACATCAGAGAGTCTAATGTACGTCAGAGGGTCTGGTATACATCAGAGGGTCTAATGTACGTCAGAGGGTTTAATGTACGTCAGAGGGTCGTCAGAGGGTCTAATCTACGTCAGAGGGTTGTCAAAGGGTCAGGTGTACGTCAGAGGGTTGTCAGAGGGTCTGATGAACGTCAGAGGGTTGTCAGAGGGTCTAATGTACGTCAGAGTGTCTGATGAATGTCAGAGGGTCTAATGTACGTCAGAGGGTCTAATGTACATCAGAGGGTCTAATGTACGCCAGAGGGACGTCAGAGGGTCTGGTATACGCCAGAGGTTTGTCAGAGGGTCTGATGAACGTCAGAGGGTCTAATGTACGTCAGAGGGTCTGATGAACGTCAGAGTCCTCCAGAGGGTCTAATGTACGTCAGAGGGTCGTCAGAGGGTCGTCAGAGGGTCTGGTGTACATCAGAGGGTCTAATGTACGTCAGAGGGTCTGATGAACGTCAGAGGGTCGTCAGAGGGTCTAATGTACGCCAGAGGGTCATCAGAGGTCTGGTATACGTCAAAGGTTTGTCAGAGGGTCTGATGAATGTTAGAGGATCGTCAGAGGGTCTAATGTACGTCAGAGGGTCTCATGTACGTCAAGGGTCTGATGAACGTCAGAGGGTCTAATGTACGTCAGAGGGTCTAATGTACGTCAGAGGGTCTGATGAACGTCAGAGGGTCTAATGTACGTCAGAGGGTCTAATGTACGTCAGAGGGTCGTCAGAGGGTCTAATGTACGTCAGAGGGTCTGATGAACGTCAGAGGGTCTAATGTACGTTAGAGGGTCGTCAGAGGGTCTGGTGTACGTCAGAGGGTCGTCAGAGGGTCTGATGAACGTCAGAGGGTCTAATGTACGTCAGAGGGTCTA
>CM062271.1:1126364-1158864 GCA_031216635.1 Dissostichus eleginoides | reverse complement strand
CACACCCTGCTCAGTGTCATCACACACACACAAACACACACACACACACACACAAACACACACACAGGGAGAAAGGGTGACACACAGGAACACAACACACACACACACACACACACACACGCACACACACTCACACACTCCTCTCTAACGGTCTACATGTTATATCTCCCGGTAGCTCAGGCCTCCAGCAGCTGACCGGATTACCGCCTCTCTCTAATCCGCTCTGCTGCCGCGCTGCACCGGGCAAACACACACCCAGACACCGGCTCTCCGTGCAGGAACACCGGGGCTTTGGGTCGGGAGGGAGGGGTCCCGGTACCGATTCTTACCTCCGCGCTACCGCAGCATCCCATTGCAGTCAGGGTGGAACCGGAGACTCACGGAGATCCACGGAGAATCCCGAAGACTCACGAACTAAAAAGAGCCGATTATCCTCTGTTGCGACCGGGAAGAGCCGAAGAGCCGAAGAGCGCATCCATGCAGACAGGGGGGCGGGACTTAGTGTTGACGGGCACACCGCGCGGCCAATCACAGGTGAGGACAGACTAGGGTTATACCATTATGTGACAGAAGGAAGGTGGGCGGCTCTAAGGACAGCGAGTGTAGTAGTGGAACAGGCCAGATTCACACAGAGCACGAAAGTAGACACGAAAACAAGCTGCATTTCGTCATATTGGGACTAAAAGAAAAGATCTGGAGTTTCTATCTCCATCCCGAAGACTCACGGAAACTCCCGAAGACTCACGAGGTCTCACGAGCGCAGATTAACGGACGGGAACTTGCCGTCAGGTGCATCGGCCATTCATCTCATTGCGCATGCGCGGTCAGTGCTGTTGCCTGACCTGAACACACACGGTGTAATACCGGCAGTGACCGCTGACTGGAGGCCAACAGGAGGGTGGCGCTGTTTCCCCACTTATCATGAATGATAAAATAAATGTGTAGTTTTTTTACATTTCTCTTTCAGAGTCCTACTTCTGGTTTATGGTTTGAATAACTCTTGACATATTATTTGTAGTTTTATTTATAATAAACCTCTATTAATATCTGCACAGCTTTCCTCTTTTTGTATCAATACTGCACATACTTTATTCCTCAGAGTATTTGGTAAATGTATATTTCATGTAAATGGTTATGGTTTATGTTGAACTGAACACCAAAGACACGGACGGCAGATTCCTCCTCTGTGTAGCCCTGCCTCTGAGTATGAGGGTTGGTATTGTTTCTATTTGTGTACTTAAACTGTACATTTTACATTTATCTTCAATCTAATATTTAATATTCATTCCTCTAATAAAGCGGTTCCCAACCTGTGGGCCGCGGCCCCCTAGTGGTCCGTGAAGGCATTGCAAGTGGGCCACCAAATCATTTAGCAAAACATTATGATTTGTGTGGAAACATTTCATTATTAGGATTTATTTTTAATTTGAACCTCCTTTCCTTTTTCTTTCTCGATCCTCCTTAGCAACGGTCTGTTCTACTGGATTAACAACGTGTCACATGGTCTGAATCGACCAATCAGAATCGAGTATTCAACTAAACCGTGTAATAAAAATGTCTGTTTGTTACTGATGGCCAGCTCCTTTTCTAATTAAAATAAAAAGTGTATTAGTTGTGTACTAGTTGTGTACTAGTTGTGTATTAGTTGTGTATTAGTTGTGTATTAGTTGTGTATTAGTTGTGTACTAGTTGTGTATTAGTTGTGTATTAGTTGTGTACTAGTTGTGTATTAGTTGTGTACTAGTTGTGTATTAGTTGTGTACTAGTTGTGTATTAGTTGTGTATTAGTTGTGTATTAGTTGTGTACTAGTTGTGTATTAGTTGTGTACTAGTTGTGTATTAGTTGTGTATTAGTTGTGTATTAGTTGTGTACTAGTTGTGTATTAGTTGTGTACTAGTTGTGTACTAGTTGTGTATTAGTTGTGTACTAGTTGTGTATTAGTTGTGTACTAGTTGTGTATTAGTTGTATACTAGTTGTGTATTAGTTGTGTATTAGTTGTGTACTAGTTGTGTACTAGTTGTGTACTAGTTGTGTATTAGTTGTGTACTAGTTGTGTACTAGTTGTGTATTAGTTGTGTACTAGTTGTGTACTAGTTGTGTACTAGTTGTGTATTAGTTGTGTACTAGTTGTGTATTAGTTGTGTACTAGTTGTGTACTAGTTGTGTATTAGTTGTGTATTAGTTGTGTACTAGTTGTGTATTAGTTGTGTATTAGTTGTGTATTAGTTGTGTACTAGTTGTGTACTAGTTGTGTATTAGTTGTGTATTAGTTGTGTATTAGTTGTGTATTAGTTGTGTATTAGTTGTGTACTAGTTGTGTATTAGTTGTGTATTAGTTGTGTACTAGTTGTGTACTAGTTGTGTACTAGTTGTGTACTAGTTGTGTACCAGTTGTGTACTCAGTCATGAGTCTGACCTCTTGAGAGATTTTAAAAGTGATTTCTGTAATATGTTCTCATCCGATCGGTCGTACCTTTATCCTGAGACGGACCTGCTGCTGGGAGCCGGAGGACAGACGCTGCGGGTCCATCGTCCCGGAGAACCTGGAGAACCTGGAGAACCTGATAGTTCCTTTAAGTCCTGATAAAAACTATATATTCAGTTTTTCTGTATATTCTGTATTTTCTGTATATCTGTCTCTCGGTGCGTCGCTCAGCCGGAGTCCAGCAGCATCTGAAGACAGAGAGCTACTGTCTTATTGTTTACTGTAGTACCAGGCTGTGTGTGTGTGTGTGTGTGTGTGTGTGTGTGTGTGTGTGTGTGTGTGTGTGTGTGTGTGTGTGTGGTGTGTGTGTGTGTGAGAAGAGAGAGAGAGAGAGAGAGAGAGAGAGAGAGAGAGAGAGAGAGAGAAGATTTCTTATCAAACTGAATTAAATTGTTTGTAAATATAATGTTAAATCGTGTTTTTGCTGTGTTTGCTTTTTGGATGTGAAACAATATAAATCTTGATAAAAAAATACTAAATGTTTCTTAAAGAAGAGTCCTCTCCTGATTGGAGGAGCAGATATGTTATCTGTGTTTAAAGATGACAGCTGCTGTTCTCTGTCTGTCCACTAGAGGTCCTTCCAGCACTGAGCTGCTCCACAGGGTGCTCTTATTCTGAAAGGAATGTGATTATCATCTCTACTTCCGCTCATTGAAGCTTACCTTACAAAATAAAAGCCTTTGAATGAATGTGACGTCATTATAAAAGGGAGGAGTCACATTCAAACTGGAACAAAAAGTGAAAGCTGTAAAGTAAGGCCACGTTTACACAGAGACGAAAACTAACCTTAGTCGATATCAAAAAAGTCTTCCGTCCGCACGGAATCGGCTCAAGAAACGTGTCCGTCCGCACGAGACCGCTGGAGACACTGTAGTACATATGCCGGGCCTGTAAGTGGCGCTGTACTTCCGCCACAAAATACACCAAAAGCAGCGAATAAGACCCCCGAGCATGGTTGCCTGGTTGCCTGGTTGCCTGGTTGCCATGGTTGCCTGGTTGCCATGGTTGCCATGGTTGCCTGGTTGCCTGGTTGCCTGGTTGCCTGGTTGCCTGGTTGCCTGGTTGCCCTTTTGCACTTTTATATGTACAAAGTGGAGGCGCACGAACAGCTTAGATGTGTTATATAAGCTTCTGGTGCTTTTTTAAACACGTAAACAAATAGCTGTAGGCTATCCATGGTTCCGATAGAGAGAGGGGGGGGGGGGGGGGTATAAGGAAAACACAGACCCTCATCACCGAGGTCACAATATCAATGGATCCAGCAGAGCAATAGCCTATAGGCACAACACAGAAGATCAACAAGAGATATGACATAACATGAACTCACCAAAGCTGCAGTACGGTCAGCTTCGTTCACTTTCTTCCCGTGTTAGTCGCTAGACGCTGCTCTCTCTCGTCTCCTCTCTCTCGTCTCCTCTCTCTCGTCTCCTCTTCACAACTACACTTTTCGCGGCACACGTACTTACAGCCAATCAGCTCTCTGAATTATGAGATGACGTTTGGTAGGTATGTCAGCACAGTGCCCCTATGGTGATTATTTGTTTGCCGCACACATTGAATAGAAAAAGACTCTGAGCATGCGAAGTGTAGTTTTTACAGCACCCATTCACTTTGACAGTGAGAGGGAGGGGCTAGATCGGGGCTTGCCCCACGTCGCTCAACACGGCTCAATAGGCACACTGTAGACACTAATTAGAAGAACACAGACTAACACAGCAATGTACAGACGAATCAGAAGATTAAACATGATCTTTAAATATATTTTAAGATGAATTTCTTTGCATTTATTTGGAATTATTATTTGAATTACTTTCTGCTGACACTAGGTGGGGCTGTGCCCCTGATGACCAGTCGCCACTGTCCATGTCCACCTGTTGCTGATGGTTGTGGGAGAGGAGCTGTAGATTTCGCACTAACATCTGTATCATGGGCAGTAGCAGTAGCACTAGCAGTAGCTACTGCCCATGCTACAGCAGTGAGCAGCAGAGGTGGGGAGAGGCGGGGCTATGGCGTACACACGGAGCCGTTTGGCCCTGGAGCGTTTCGTCCACAGATCTACCCACCTTGGGAGCCGTTACCGTTTGAGGCAGCCGCGGTGTTATGTACCCATTCATTGAAGTTTCCAACATTTTTTAACCAAATTAACAATTAAATAATGAAATAAGAGCAAACACGTGTTTCCCTTTCAAAAAATAATAAAATTAAAAGCAACATTAATTAACGTAATCAGGCCGAACTCATAGTTGAAGCACGGGAGCAAACACATCGTAGAACGTCTCGCGGCCGTGCGCAGACGAGGGAGGACAGTGGACTGGACAGACACAAAAAATATACCGCGCTCACTAACGATGTCACAAAATCGATGTTCAGTTTTTTTTTTAAAGAGTAAGAACAGAGTCGCCGCCGCCGGAACCACCACACTCATCATCCTCACAGCAGGCGCCGCCTCAGAGAGACGAGAGTGTGTTTAATGTTGTGCCCCGCTGAGCTCAGTCCCTCTGCGGGACGTAGCACCCGTTGCAGGATAACAGAAAATAGCATCGCAGTGCCGGACCTATCAGCCATAGGTGACCCGGCGGCTGCACAGCCAACGCTCATAAAGTACCCTCAGACCCTTTTCGGACAAAAGAAAAGGAGCTTCGCTGCCCACTGGTAGGACAAGTACACATCCTTGGAGTATAGCATTAGCAAGGACAGTGTGTTTTGTAAAATGTGCCGGCATTTTAGAGAGAGAGGCGGGGCGGCGGAGAAGATACATTCAGTCGCCATGGTTACAGGGACTGGAAAACATCGACTATGCTCTCAGTAAACACGAATGTCATTCTAGGCATAGACTATTTTTATTATATTATTAACAAAAATCCCGAGAAAACATTTGAACAGCCGAAATTACATTGGCCCCCCCACAATTGAAATCCTGGCGCCGCGGCTGGTTTGAGGGGTCCGTTACGGCTTCGTGTGAACGAACGGTCCATACAGTAGAGAACTGTAGCGGATACAACCCGTTTCGTCTCCGTGTAGACGTGGCCTAAATAAACACAGAAATATAAACATGTTTAGAAAATGAAATAAACAAAATGTAAATAAATAAGTAAGAGAAACATATTACAAAGAACCTGAAATATATACGTCAGTGATTATCTCAGCTAACGCATGACTGAAGAACAGAAACACACACTGCACTGAGGTTTATTGTGAAGGTTCCCACCGGAAGCAGCTGTGATTTCTGTGTTTCATTGTTTTAGACAAATACAATAGAAATAGTGCAAGAAGAGTCTATTCCATGTAGGCTACTTGTAAACTCTTCTTGCACTATTTCTGTTGTATTTGTATTAACGTGCACATCTCAGAACATTCTCTTCACTTTTTAATCAGTTGTATCTGTTCTATGTCCTTTATATATTCATGTTGCTCTGTTGGAGGAGACTTCAGTTTCTCATCTCCATCTCTCCTCTGAAGCTGCTGAGCTCATGGTGAGAGAGACCTGGATCTTGAAACTTAAAACATGAACATTTCTCACCGGAAGCAGCAGTGATTGCAGAGCTTTATTGTGAAGTTCCTCACCGGAAGCAGCAGTGATTGCAGAGCTTTATTGTGAAGTTCCTCACCGGAAGCAGCAGTGATTGCTTGTGTCCTGGAGGTGGTTGGTGCAGCAGCAGTCGATCAGACGCTGCAGGAGGAGGAGGACCCTGAACGCAGCACGGACACGGTAGATCACCTTTCTTTATTTCTTTATTCTTTACTTCTTTCTCTCCCCTGCAGCTCTCCTCTCTCTCTAACTTCTTGAGTCTCTTTCCTCCTCCTCCTCCTCCTCCTCCTCACCTGGCAGGTGTCTCAGGTGTCTCAGGTGTTTCTGTGTTTCTAACTCTGATTTAAAGTTTGAATCCGATCCGAAGCTGCGATCAGAGGAGACATGAATGAACAGGAAAAGTGTCTTTAAAGTGAGAATAATGAGAGTTCGTACCTGCAGACTCAGCTGGGGGTCACACACTGAATGGACCCGGCGGGTGTAGAGCATGTGAGCAGCCGGTGCATCTCACAGAGAGGGGCTGGAGAGAATTAAAAATATGTTAAGAGAGGAATTATTTAAAAAGCACTTTGGGATCACTTTGAGCAACGAGAGGTGCTCTTCAGATCACATGTATCATCATCATCATCATCATCATCATCATCATCATCATCATTATACATATCATACATTATTGACCTAAACGCTTTTTAAAGACAGAATTTTAATTTTAGATTTACATTTTAAGTGAGAATTAAAACGTGTACACACACACACACACACACGTACACACATACACACACACACACGTACACACACACACACATACACACTCACACACACACACACACTCACACACACGTACACACACACACTCACACACACACACTCACACACACGTACACACACACACTCACACACACACACACACTGATCAATCAGCAGCAGATAAGGACATGATCTCATCAGTAACGTGAACAGACAGAAAGGCGTCTCTGAAACCTGAATCAATAAATCAAGTTTATAAAGTGTATTGATCCTGATGATTTCTGAAACACCAGGAATATTTTAATGTTTGTAGAAAATCTGGACGCTTTGAAACGACCGCTGAAGACACACCCCCCCTTAATGGTCTTTTCATCTTTATTATTTTGATATTGTTTTATTTATGTGATTCTTCTTCACCTTTCACCTCTTCCTGTAACGTGTCTCTGTGTCTCTGTGTCTCTGTGTGACGTGTCTCTGTGTGATGTGTCTCTGTGTCTCTGTGTGATGTGTCTCTGTGTCTCTGTGTGATGTGTCTCTGTGTCTCTGTGTGACGTGTCTCTGTGTGATGTGTCTCTGTGTCTCTTTGTGATGTGTCTCTGTGTCTCTGTGTGATATGTCTCTCTGTCTCTGTGTGATGTGTCTCTGTGTGTCTGTGTCTCTGTGTGATATGTCTCTCTGTCTCTGTGTGATATGTCTCTCTGTCTCTGTGTGATATGTCTCTCTGTCTCTGTGTGATATGTCTCTGTGTCTCTGTGTGATGTGTCTCTGTGTGTCTGTGTCTCTGTGTGATATGTCTCTCTGTCTCTGTGTGATATGTCTCTGTCTCTGTGTGATATGTCTCTCTGTGTCTGTGTCTCTGTGTGATATGTCTCTGTGTCTCTGTGTGATATGTCTCTGTGTCTCTGTGTGATATGTCTCTGTGTGATGTGTCTCTGTGTCTCTGTGTGATGTGTCTCTGTGTGATATGTCTCTGTGTGATGTGTCTCTGTGTCTCCGTGTGATATGTCTCTGTGTCTCTGTGTGATATGTGTCTGTGTGATATGTCTCTGTGTCTCTGTGTGATGTGTCTCTGTGTGATATGTCTCTGTGTGATATGTCTCTGTGTGATGTGTCTCTGTGTCTCCGTGTGATATGTCTCTGTCTCTGTGTGATATGTGTCTGTGTGATATGTCTCTGTGTCTCTGTGTGATGTGTCTCTGTGTCTCTGTGTGATGTGTCTCTGTGTGATGTGTCTCTGTGTGATGTGTCTCTGTGCATCTGTGTCTCTGTGTGTCTGTGCCTCTGTGTCTCTGTGTCTCTGTGTCTCTGTGTCTCTGTGCCTCTGTGTGATGTGTCTCTGTGTGATATGTCTCTGTGTCTCTGTGCCTCTGTGTCTCTGTGCCTCTGTGCCTCTGTGTCTCTGTGTCTCTGTGCCTCTGTGTGATATGTGTCTGTGTGATATGTCTCTGTGTCTCTGTGTGATATATCTCTTTGTGATGTGTCTCTGTGTGATGTGTCTCTGTGTCTCTGTGTGATGTGTCTCTGTGTCTCTGTGTGATGTGTCTCTGTGTCTGTGTGATGTGTCTCTGTGTGATGTGTCTCTGTGTGATATGTCTCTGTGTCTCTGTGTGATATGTCTCTGTGTGATGTGTCTCTGTGTGATGTGTCTCTGTGTCTCTGTGTGATATGTCTCTGTGTCTCTGTGTGATATGTCTCTGTGTGATATGTCTCTGTGTGATGTGTCTCTGTGTGATGTGTCTCTGTGTGATATGTCTCTGTGTGATGTGTCTCTGTGTGATATGTCTCTGTGTCTCTGTGTGATGTGTCTCTGTGTGATATGTCTCTGTGTCTCTGTGTGATGTGTCTCTGTGTGATATGTCTCTGTGTGATGTGTCTCTGTGTGATGTGTCTCTGTGTGATTTGTCTCTGTGTGATGTGTCTGTGTGATATGTCTCTGTGTGATGTGTCTGTCTCTGTGTCTCTGTGTGATGTGTCTCTGTGTGATGTGTCTCTGTGAGATGTCTCTGTGTCTCTGTGTGATGTGTCTCTGTGTGATGTGTCTCTGTGTGATGTGTCTCTGTGTCTCTGTGTGATATGTCTCTGTGTGATATATCTCTGTGTCTCTGTGTGATATGTCTCTGTGTCTCTGTGTGATGTGTCTCTGTGTGATGTGTCTCTGTGTGATATGTCTCTGTGTCTCTGTGTGATATGTCTCTGTGTCTCTGTGTGATGTGTCTCTGTGTGATGTGTCTCTGTGTGATATGTCTCTGTGTCTCTGTGTGATATATCTCTGTGTGATGTGTCTCTGTGTCTCTGTGTCTCTGTGTGATATGTCTCTGTGTCTCTGTGTGATATATCTCTGTGTGATGTGTCTCTGTGTCTCTGTGTCTCTGTGTGATGTGTCTCTGTGTGGTGTCTCTGTGTGATGTGTCTCTGTGTGATGTGTCTCTGTGTGGTATGTCTCTGTGTCTCTGTGTGATGTGTGTCTGTGTCTCTGTGTGATGTGTCTCTGTGTCTCTGTGCCTCTGTGTCTCTGTGT
This sequence comes from Dissostichus eleginoides, assembly GCA_031216635.1. NCBI lineage: Eukaryota > Metazoa > Chordata > Actinopteri > Perciformes > Nototheniidae > Dissostichus > Dissostichus eleginoides. The sequence goes on along the minus strand of CM062271.1, from coordinate 1,149,583 downwards.
GATGTGTCTCTGTGTCTCTGTGCCTCTGGGTCTCTGTGTGATGTGTCTCTGTGCCTCTGTGTCTCTGTGCCTCTGTGTCTCTGTGTGATGTGTCTCTGTGTGATGTGTCTCTGTGTCTCTGTGTGATGTGTCTCTGTGTGATGTGTCTCTGTGTCTCTGTGTCTCTGTGTGATGTGCCTCTGTGTCTCTGTGCCTCTGTGTCTCTGTGTGATGTGTCTCTGTGTCTCTGTGCCTCTGTGTCTCTGTGTCTCTGTGTCTCTGTGCCTCTGTGCCTCTGTGTCTCTTTGCCTCTGTGTCTCTGTGCCTCTGTGTCTCTGTGTGATGTGTCTCTGTGTCTCTGTGTGATGTGTCTCTGTGTCTCTGTGTGATGTGTCTCTGTGCCTCTGTGTCTCTGTGTCTCTGTGCCTCTGTGTCTCTGTGTGATGTGTCTCTGTGTCTCTGTGTGTCTGTGCCTCTGTGTCTCTGTGTCTCTGTGCCTCTGTGTCTCTGTGTCTCTGTGTGATGTGTCTCTGTGTCTCTGTGTCTCTGTGCCTCTGTGTCTCTGTGCCTCTGTGTCTCTGTGTCTCTGTGTGATGTGTCTCTGTGTCTCTGTGCCTCTGTGTCTCTGTGTCTCTTTGCCTCTGTGTCTCTGTGTCTCTGTGCCTCTGTGTCTCTGTGTGATGTGTCTCTGTGTCTCTGTGTCTCTGTGTCTCTGTGCCTCTGTGTCTCTGTGTCTCTTTGCCTCTGTGTCTCTGTGCCTCTGTGTCTCTGTGTCTCTGTGTGATGTGTCTCTGTGTCTCTGTGTGATGTGTCTCTGTGTCTCTGTGTCTCTGTGCCTCTGTGTCTCTGTGTCTCTGTGTGATGTGTCTCTGTGTCTCTGTGTCTCTGTGTGATGTGTCTCTGTGTCTCTGTGTCTCTGTGTGATGTGTCTCTGTGTCTCTGTGTGATGTGTCTCTGTGTCTCTGTGTGATGTGTCTCTGTGTCTCTTTGCCTCTGTGTCTCTTTGCCTCTGTGTCTCTTTGCCTCTGTGTCTCTGTGTCTCTGTGTGATGTGTCTCTGTGTCTCTGTGTCTCTGTGTGATGTGTCTCTGTGTCTCTTTGCCTCTGTGTCTCTGTGCCTCTGTGCCTCTGTCTCTGTGTCTCTGTGTGATGTGTCTCTGTGCCTCTGTGTCTCTGTGTCTCTTTGCCTCTGTGTCTCTGTGTCTCTGTGTCTCTGTGTGATGTGTCTCTGTGTCTCTGTGCCTCTGTGTCTCTTTGCCTCTGTGTCTCTGTGTCTCTGTGTGATGTGTCTCTGTGTCTCTGTGCCTCTGTGTCTCTGTGTCTCTGTGCCTCTGTGTCTCTGTGTGATGTGTCTCTGTGTCTCTGTGCCTCTGTGTCTCTTTGCCTCTGTGTCTCTGTGCCTCTGTGTCTCTGTGTGATGTGTCTCTGTGCCTCTGTGTCTCTTTGCCTCTGTGTCTCTGTGCCTCTGTGTCTCTGTGCCTCTGTGTCTCTGTGTCTCTGTGTGATGTGTCCCTGTGTCTCTGTGCCTCTGTGTCTCTGTGTCTCTTTGCCTCTGTGTCTCTGTGTCTCTGTGTGATGTGTCTCTGTGTCTCTGTGTGATGTGTCTCTGTGTCTCTTTGCCTCTTTGCCTCTGTGTCTCTGTGTCTCTGTGTCTCTGTGTCTCTGTGCCTCTGTGTCTCTGTGTCTCTGTGTGATGTGTCTCTGTGTCTCTGTGTCTCTGTGTGATGTGTCTCTGTGTCTCTGTGTCTCTGTGTGATGTGTCTCTTTGCCTCTGTGTCTCTGTGTCTCTGTGTGATGTGTCTCTGTGCCTCTGTGTCTCTGTGTGATGTGTCTCTGTGTCTCTGTGTCTCTGTGTCTCTGTGTCTCTGTGTGATGTGTCTCTGTGTCTCTGTGTCTCTGTGTGATGTGTCTCTGTGTCTCTGTGCCTCTGTGTCTCTGTGTCTCTGTGTGATGTGTCTCTGTGTCTCTGTGTCTCTGTGTGATGTGTCTCTGTGTCTCTGTGTCTCTGTGTCTCTCACACATTCATATCATTATAATCAAGCTTTATTATTTAATGTTTTACTGCGAGCGTTAAAGCTCTGTATCACAAAGTGTGAAGTCCGTTTGCGCACACACACACACACACACACACACACACACACACTCACACACTCACACACTCACACACTCACACACACAGTATGTATGATTAGTTGTGTCTTCTGTAGACCTGCAGGACTGAGCTAACTGCTAACCGCTAACCGCTAACTGCTAACCGCTAACTGCTAACATGTTTTTGAAGGAGGTCTTCTCGTAGCACGTCAGTATCTCCTCCCTGTATTCTCCTAATCGTTGCAGCTCTTTCTCTGTGTGTTCAAGTCTATATTTGTAGTTTATTCTCACTTTTATTAGGTGTTTTTATTCTTACTTTAAAACAATTAGAATCATAATGTTCACCAGCTGCTAACTGCTAACAGCTCGAAGCTAACTGCTAACAGCTCGAAGCTAACTGCTAACAGCTCGAAGCTAACTGCTAACAGCTCGAAGCTAACTGCTAACAGCTCGAAGCTAACTGCTAACAGCTCGAAGCTAACTGCTAACAGCTCGAAGCTAACTGCTAACAGCTAGAAGCTAACTGCTAACAGCTAGAAGCTAACTGCTAACTGCTAACAGCTAGAAGCTAACTGCTAACAGCTAGAAGCTAACTGCTAACAGCTAGAAGCTAACTTCTAACTGCTAACAGCTAGAAGCTAACTGCTAACAGCTAGAAGCTAACTGCTAACAGCTAGAAGCTAACTGCTAACTGCTAACAGCTAGAAGCTAACTGCTAACAGCTAGAAGCTAACGTTGTGTGTGTGTGTTTCCTGCAGAGACACACGGCGGACATGTCTGTCTCTACACAGCTGGGCCTTCTGCTGTGGAAGAACTTCACCTACAGACGCCGACAGACGGTACGTAGAACCCTCTGTAGAACCCTCTGAGATCAGGTTAGAACCCTCTGTAGAACCCTCTGATATCAGATTATCTGTAGAACCTCTTGGCTAACTCTGGCACATTTACAGAAATGTTAATCAATGTGCACTGTCCCTGTCCCTGTCTCTGAGATCAGATTATCTGTAGAACCCTCTGTAGAACCCTCTGAGATCAGATTATCTGTAGAACCCTCTGTAGAACCCTCTGACATCAGATTATCTGTAGAACCCTCTGAGATCAGATTAGAACCCTCTGAGATCAGATTATCTGTAGAACCCTCTGAGATCAGATTAGAACCCTCTGAGATCAGGTTAGAACCCTCTGTAGAACCCTCTGTAGAACCCTCTGAGATCAGATTAGAACCCTCTGAGATCAGATTATCTGTAGAACCCTCTGTAGAACCCTCTGAGATCAGATTATCTGTAGAACCCTCTGTAGAACCCTCTGAGATCAGATTATCTGTAGAACCCTCTGTAGAACCCTCTGAGATCAGATTAGAACCCTCTGAGATCAGATTATCTGTAGAACCCTCTGAGATCAGATTATCTGTAGAACCCTCTGAGATCAGGTTAGAACCCTCTGAGATCAGATTATCTGTAGAACCCTCTGAGATCAGATTAGAACCCTCTGAGATCAGGTTAGAACCCTCTGTAGAACCCTCTGAGATCAGATTATCTGTAGAACCCTCTGAGATCAGATTAGAACCCTCTGAGATCAGATTAGAACTCTCTGAGATCAGGTTAGAACCCTCTGAGATCAGATTATCTGTAGAACCCTCTGAGATCAGATTATCTGTAGAACCCTCTGAGATCAGATTATCTGTAGAACCCTCTGAGATCAGGTTAGAACCCTCTGAGATCAGATTATCTGTAGAACCCTCTGTGGAACCCTCTGAGATCAGATTAGAACCCTCTGAGATCAGATTAGAACCCTCTGAGATCAGGTTAGAACCCTCTGTAGAACCCTCTGAGATCAGATTATCTGTAGAACCCTCTGTAGAACCCTCTGAGATCAGATTAGAACCCTCTGAGTTCAGATTAGAACTCTCTGAGATCAGGTTAGAACCCTCTGAGATCAGATTATCTGTAGAACCCTCTGAGATCAGATTATCTGTAGAACCCTCTGAGATCAGGTTAGAACCCTCTGAGATCAGATTATCTGTAGAACTGTGGGAGGCTGTGGCTCAGTGGATAGAGTGCTGGACCTGGAATCAGGGGATAGCAAGTTCGAGTCCCACTGCAGTCAGCATGTCGTCCCTGAGACACTTCACCCCAAAGTGCTGCTGTGTGTGTGTGTGTGTGTGTGTGTGTGTGTGTGTGTGTGTGTTACGTGTTATATAAACACAGATCTTTGTGTTCGGTTCTTCAGCTGCAGCTGCTGGTGGAGATCGTCTGGCCGCTCTTCATCTTCTTCATCCTCATCGCTGTCAGACTCAACTACCCTCCGTACGAGCAGCATGAGTGTGAGTACACACACACACACACACACACACACACACTGTAACTACATCAGGTCACATGATGTGTAGCTGACCCCTCACCCACTAACAGATATCACAATTATTATTGAAATGACCAGTTCCTTCCAGTGGCCGAGAGGTCGATGTTCTTATTTTAATATGTGGTCACATGACTCCTTCTGACTGCAGACCTGCTGGAAGCTAGCTGGTTGTATTGTATTCTATGTGTTGCATTGTTGGAGGAGCTCAGGACAGAAGGGCGTCATTTCTCCTCTGTAGCTGCTGAGCATCTGATGAGAACACCTTTGCATCTTGAATCTCTGAATCTAGCTAACGTAGCTAACCGAGTCATTTCAGATGTACTGACAAACACTTCAGTTAAGAGACAGACTAGCTGTGTGCGTCACTCTTTAGTGTCCCCTGGTCTCCCAGCTGTGTGCGTCACTCTTTAGTGTCCCCTTGTCTCCAGCTGTGTGCGTCACTCTTTAGTGTCCCCTGGTCTCCAAGCTGTGTGCGTCACTCTTTAGTGTCCCCTGGTCTCCAAGCTGTGTGCGTCACTCTTTAGTGTCCCCTGGTCTCCAAGCTGTGTGCGTCACTCTTTAGTGTCCCCTGGTCTCCCAGCTGTGTGCGTCACTCTTTAGTGTCCCCTGGTCTCCCAGCTGTGTGCGTCACTCTTTAGTGTCCCCTGGTCTCCCAGCTGTGTGCGTCACTCTTTAGTGTCCCCTGGTCTCCAGCTGTGTGCGTCACTCTTTAGTGTCCCCTGGTCTCCCAGCTGTGTGCGTCACTCTTTAGTGTCCCCTGGTCTCCAGCTGTGTGCGTCACTCTTTAGTGTCCCCTGGTCTCCCAGCTGTGTGCGTCACTCTTTAGTGTCCCCTGGTCTCCAGCTGTGTGCGTCACTCTTTAGTGTCCCCTGGTCTCCCAGCTGTGTGCGTCACTCTTTAGTGTCCCCTGGTCTCCGTTGTGTTTGAGCTTCTTCAGCGTTTGGTTTCTGCACATGTCTCCTCAAGCTGCTGAATGTTCTCTAAACGCTGCATGTGTTGTTGCTGGAGATGTTTCTTCATGAGGAACATTTGGGTTTCTATATCTGCATCCTTTCTGAAGCTGCTCCTCCTGATGGAAGAGACTTGATCGGTGTAGTCTATTTGCTCCTGTCAGCCTCCGTATGATGAGGCGTTATTTAGCGCTAACTGTTGGTAGATTTATGAGATATCTCCAGAAACAGACAAAGTTAGTAAGAAAGGTCCTGAAGCCTCTGGTCTGTCAGAGGACGTGTTGAGGACGCGTTGAGGAGGTGTTGAGGACGCGTTGAGGACGCGTTGAGGAGGTGTTGAGGACGCGCTGAGGAGGTGTTGAGGACGCGTTGAGGACGCGTTGAGGAGGTGTTGAGGACGCGTTGAGGAGGTGTTGAGGAGGTGTTGAGGACGCGTTGAGGAGGTGTTGAGGAGGTGTTGAGGACGCGTTGAGGACGCGTTGAGGAGGTGTTGAGGACGCGTTGAGGAGGTGTTGAGGACGTGTTGAGGAGGTGTTGAGGACGCGTTGAGGACGCGTTGAGGATGCGTTGAGGACGCGTTGAGGAGGTGTTGAGGACGCGTTGAGGAGGCGTTGAGGAGGTGTTGAGGACGTGTTGAGGAGGTGTTGAGGACGCGTTGAGGAGGTGTTGAGGAGGTGTTGAGGACGCGTTGAGGAGGCATTGAGGAGGAGGCGTTGAGGAGGAGGTGTTGAGGACGTGTTGAGGAGGTGTTGAGGACGCGTTGAGGAGGCGTTGAGGAGGTGTTGAGGACGTGTTGAGGAGGTGTTGAGGACGCGTTGAGGACGCGTTGAGGAGGTGTTGAGGACGCGTTGAGGATGCGTTGAGGACGTTTTGAGGACACGAGCCTCAGGTTAGAGTTATTGATCTGAAGGAACACGTTTATTTATCACTCCTCAGTGTATGGCTCTTTATCACGCGCTGTGTCCTCATGATCAATAAAGTTAGAATAAACGTTATCAACATCAAGCGTCCAGAATCAATGACTTTGAATACTCGGAAGTACTTCTTCTTCTGCTCCTTCATACATACTTCATATCTAAAGAGTCCCTATCACTCTCTCTGTGGTGTTCCCTCTCTTATAGTGTGTTCTGTAGGTTTTAGTGCATGTAAATGTTCTGCAGGAGAGGACTCTTTAAAGTAGAGACACTACATACTGATATACACCTGAACATCAGCAGGAGAGGACTCTTTAAAGTAGAGACGCTACATACTGATATACACCTGAACATCAGCAGGAGAGGACTCTTTAAAGTAGAGACACTACATACTGATATACACCTGAACATCAGCAGGAGAGGACTCTTTAAAGTAGAGACGCTACATACTGATATACACCTGATCATCAGCAGGAGAGGACTCTTTAAAGTAGAGACACTACATACTGATATACACCTGAACATCAGCAGGAGAGGACTCTTCAAAGTAGAGACACTACATACTGATATACACCTGAACATCAGCAGGAGAGGACTCTTTAAAGCTCACAGCTGTAAATCCTCAGTGCGTGGGGGGGGGCGGGTCATCCTGTTTCTGAAGCAGAGATTTCTGAGCGGTGATTCAGCCGACGTGTTGAAACTCGCTTTAAAGAGTTCACTTCAGCACAAACCCCCCCCGCAGGCTGCCAGAAACAGGGGAACTAAGAGGAGATGAATTACAGATAATAAGACGGGTTGAGTCACACACCTCACACACCGCGCACACCGCACACACCTCACACACCTCACACACCTCACACACCGCGCACACCTCACACACCTCGCACACCTCACACACCGCGCACACCTCACACACCTCACACACCTCACACACCTCACACACCGCGCACACCTCACACACCGCGCACACCTCACACACCTCGCACACCTCACACACTGCGCACACCTCACACACCTCACACACCGTGCACACCACGCCATATAAAACATTCATCTACAAACACACACACCATATAACACATCCATCACTAAGTAAGAGTCTAACAAAGGCTGCCGCCGGGGCGAAACCGTGGAGAACACTTGAATTCATCTGGGTTTAAACGTTTCTGTAGAAGTAACGCGAGGGCAAGTCCACACACATATACACACACATAACACATAACACATACACACACATAACACATACACACACACACATAACACATACACACACACTCTTGTGAAATAGCGGAGACGTCCTTAATGGACTTCCAGGAAGCGATAGAGGAACTATCTGACCTGCAGGACACCCGCAGTTGTTCATGGAATCATGTGCAGATTATCATCGGAGGATAAAGGCAGTCAGCAGATAAGGCCGTGTGATTGGCTCTCAGGGAATCAGATATTAGACAAACAGAAAACTGTGAAAGATAATGATACCAAGATTAACTTTACATTAACCTTTACATTTCGTAAAATTGAACACAGCTCTTTCATTCGATCACATATTTGACAGATAGATATATATTGTCTTTTAATTTGTCTTTCTTTTTAGAATCTGGATTTTGATCCTGAAAAAAAAACATGACACTTTTTATATTTTTGAAAATGTTTCACTTTTTTTGTTGTAGATTTATTTAATAGTTTTATTCAGTCCTGCGTTACTCTGTTTATTACCTTTGAAGACCCCCTGTGAAGACCCCTGTGAAGACCCCTGTGACCAGTAGATCAAAGTGTGTGTGTGTGTGAGAATGAATCCTCTCTTATCTAATCTGTGTGATTAGAAAATGCTTGTTGGCAGTCGACAGTCTTAAAGGTTCCTGCAGCTCCTCTGATAGCGGGGGGGGGGGGGTCAAAGGTCGGTCCGGCCTCCTCCATGATAATGAAGAGCCTCGTTATCTACCTGCAGACTTCAGGTGACCTTCCAACGCTGCAGCAGATAAACACCTCCATCAAACACGTGTTCACGAGCTGCACGTGTTGACCAGCTGTCAATCAAAGAGATATCAAATATTAAAGTGTCTCTACTTTAAAGAGTCCTCTCCTGCTGATGTTCAGGTGTATATCAGTATGTAGTGTCTCTACTTTAAAGAGTCCTCTCCTGTTGATGTTCAGGTGTATATCAGTATGTAGTGTCTCTACTTTAAAGAGTCCTCTCCTGTTGATGTTCAGGTGTATATCAGTATTTAGTGTCTCTACTTTAAAGAGTCCTCTCTTGAACCTCTCTTCAGCAGACCCCTCTATGGTGGACTCCATGCAGGGCCAGTCCTCTCACTGACTGGCCCTGCATGGAGTCCACCATAGAGGGGTCCAGCAGACCCCTCTATGGTGGACTCCATGCAGCGCCAGTCCTCTCACTGACTGTGAAAAAGAGTGAATGCACTTATTTGACACATGTGCCGTGAGATGCTGGTCAGGTGGTGATGAAGGACTGTATGTGAATGTTCAGTGAAGTACTCAGTCTGTGGGCCGTGATAAGAAGTGAGACACTGTCCTTTTCTTGGACCTTGATGTGAAGTTCAGATTTTTGATAAGCTTTAGGTATTTCATTTCACACGTGTACAAAAGAAGCTCAATTCAACTGATGAGGGCTGTGTGAATGCATGGAAGCGATGTGATGCAAGTAGCTCTCAGATGGAGAAAGGTTGGAGACCCCTGCTCTAAAGGCTATAAAGGACCTTCAGCACGGTCACATGACTTCATCAGCGCTAAGCTAAAGTAAAGACGGGGAATGTTTTTTGTGATTCTGTCGATGCTTTTACTTTGGTAAGAGATTCACTTCCTGTTTGTGTGTCTGTCGATGCTTTTACTTTGGTAAGAGATCACTTCCTGTTTGTGTGTCTGTCGATGCTTTTACTTTGGTAAGAGAGTCACTTCCTGTTTGTGTGTCTGTCGATGCTTTTACTTTGGTAAGAGAGTCACTTCCTGTTTGTGTGTCTGTCGGTGCTTTTACTTTGGTAAGAGAGTCACTTCCTGTTTGTGTGTCTGTTGGTGCTTTTACTTTGGTAAGAGAGTCACTTCCTGTTTGTGTGTCTGCAGGTCACTTCCCCAACAAGGCGATGCCGTCAGCCGGCACGTTGCCATGGTTACAGGGAATCCTTTGCAACGCCAACAACCCGTGTTTCAGGAGCCCGACGCCTGGAGAGAGTCCGGGGGTCGTGGGAAACTTCAACGACTCCATGTGAGGCTCTTATTCTGAAAATCCAATCTGCATTAATCTAGAAACGATGAAAGAGTAAAGATCACCCTTTGACTTAAAACACACACGGTGTTAGTCTTTGAAGAACCACTATATATTACATGGACTTTTATTCTGAAAATCTGTTTGATATTCATTTAGAAAGATGAACCTTCTTTAAACTTCAGCTGCTTACATTTGACAGACTTTTATTCTGAAATCCAAATGTCTGTCAGTTTCTGTCATCTTTATGATATCTGACTTTATAATGTGGTGTTTTATTGAACTCTGACCTCTGTTCCAGAATCTCCCGCCTGTTCTCCGACGCCAAGAAGATTCTGCTCTACAGCCAGAACGACAAGAACCTGGAGGGCTTCAAAGAACTGGCCCACGCTCTGAAGGAGCTGCAGGAGAGCCGCTCAGGTACCAGAACCTTTCACAGAACCAGAACCTCTAACAGAACCACAACCAAAACCTCTCACAGAACCACAACCTCTCACAGAACCAGAACCTCTAACAGAACCACAACCAGAACCACAACCAGAACCTCTCACAGAACCAGAACCTCTAACAGAACCTCTCACAGAACCACAACAAGAACCTCTAGCACAACCAGGACCACAACCTCTAACACAACCACAACCTCTCACAGAACCACAACCTCTAACAGAACCTCTCACAAAACCACAACCTCTCACAGAACCACAACCAGAACCACAACCAGAACCTCTAACAGAACCACAACCACAACCTCTCACAGAACCACAACCAGAACCTCTAGCACAACCAGGACCACAACCTCTAACACAACCACAACCTCTCACAGAACCACAACCTCTAACAGAACCTCTCACAAAACCACAACCTCTCACAGAACCACAACCAGAACCACAACCAGAACCTCTAACAGAACCACAACCACAACCTCTCACAGAACCACAACCAGAACCTCTAGCACAACCAGGACCACAACCTCTAACACAACCACAACCTCTCACAGAACCACAACCTCTCACAGAACCACAACCAGAACCTCTAACAGAACCACAACCACAACCTCTCACAGAACCACAACCAGAACCTCTAGCACAACCACAACCTCTAACAGAACCTCTCACAGAACCACAACCTCTCACAGAACCACAACCAGAACCACAACCAGAACCTCTAACAGAACCACAACCACAACCTCTCACAGAACCACAACCAGAACCTCTAGCACAACCAGGACCACAACCTCTAACACAACCACAACCTCTCACAGAACCACAACCTCTAACAGAACCTCTCACAGAACCACAACCTCTCACAGAACCACAACCAGAACCTCTAACAGAACCACAACCACAACCTCTCACAGAACCACAACCAGAACCTCTAGCACAACCAGGACCACAACCTCTAACACAACCACAACCTCTCACAGAACCACAACCATTACCTCTAGCACAGGGGTGGGGAACCTCCGGCCCGTATACGGCCCGCGAGAACATTTGGTCCGGCCCTCGAGGTAATTTATAAACACACGCAAAAAAGAAAAAAGATTAAGAAATCTAGACCGCAAAAAAATTAAACAAGCGAGTGCCTGTTTTTCCTGGCCAAGATCAGGGTCCTTGAACACAACACGAGCCTAATGTGTCATCACGTGGTATATGTCTCGTCCGGCAGGGGTGCAGTTCTGACGGAGAGAACCAGAACGCCGCCCCGGCACTTCAGATAAGGAGCCGCACACATGGCGCAGTTTCTGCGTGGCTGAGTCTTCAGCTGAAAGCCCATTGGCTCTGCTCATCTGTCACTCTGATCAGACAGCCAATACCTCTGGTGTTATTAGCATCTGGTTAGCTAGCTATGCTAACGAATATAAGAAGCTTTTTCTCCAACCAGTGAGGTAGAGGCTCGTCTTCATATGATCATTATGGTTATAACAAAGAGAATAAAGTAAACGGGTATAAAATACGATCTGACAGTAAAAGAAGTTGTTATTAAGGCGAGACACCCCAGGTGAATAGGGTCATTTTTTTAACTTAAAGATATCAGCTAGATATTTCTCCAGTTAATTACTTACAATAAGGCAATTGTTTTTTGTATTACACGTTTTCTGAAATAGCATGTTTAAATATGCAAATGAGCCATTCTCTCATTAAATATGCGCATATTTGAACACATTTCAGGAACCGAAATCTGAACTTTGGATAAAGCCAGGTTCAAAATTCTTCTTTCATTTTGTTGTCATATTAGAATCTAAGGCTTTTACAGAAGGGATTTTGGAGATCTCTTTGTATCTCTCCATAAATCAGAAAATACTGTCAACTGCCCTAAAATATCAATTTTCGCCATGTTTTTGGTATAAAATGTGATATAATTCAGGCTATGAATGATATATGAACAAACCCTTCTGTAAAAGCCTTCATCATATTGACAGGAATAAAACTTAAATCCGATGAGATTGAGCAGGAGAGACGGAGCTTTCCAACGATACCTCTGATGACATGGTGCAAACAGCGGTCGCGGTACTTTATGTTACGTTAGAAAGCTAACTTTTGGTGAATTCAGGAGAAACCTACCGACGCAAAGAGACGAGCTAGAGTCAAAGAAACACCTACATGTGTATTCTGTACGTTTTCCTTCCAAAAGCCTGAAAGAAAACATGAATCAAAATAGCACAACATATCAAAATTGACCAGTGCATGAAAAAGGATGTTTGTGCTGCCGTGTCTCAAGAATAGAGTTTGAAAGGAGATCTGTAAAATATCCACAAAGAAATCTGCTTCCAGTTCTTTTCCATCTGCTGAGATGAATCCAGAGATCTCTCCGTGTTGCTCTGAGTGCACCAGATTCATGCTTTCACCTTCAACAAGGAGCATGCCCCCGGACCCCCTAGAGGAGGTTAGGACCCCCCTAGAGGAGGTTAGGTCCCCCCTAGAGGAGGTTAGGTCCCCCCTAGAGGAGGTTAGGTCCCCCATAGAGAAGGTGAAGTCCCCCCTAGAGGAGGTTAGGTCCCCCCTAGAGAAGGTGAGGACCCCCTAGAGGAGGTTAGGTCCCCCCCCACTTAAATCATGTCCACATGGATAGGAAACTAATACATGTGCACACATCTTGTGTCCATATCTTTCTGTTTTGGCATGCATGCACGTCACGTGTGGCATGCATGCACGTGCACGGTGTGGCATGCATGCACGTGCACGGTGTGGCATGCATGCATGTGCACGGTGTGGCATGCATGCCACACCGTGCACGTGCATGCATGCCACACTGTGCACGAGCACAACCAGGACCACAACCTCTAACAGAACCAGAACCTCTAACAGAACCACTGACACAACCAGAACCACTGACACAACCTCTAACAGAACCAGAACCACTGACACAACCAGAACCACTGACACAACCTCTAACAGAACCAGAACCTCTAACAGAACCACTGACACAACCAGAACCACTGACACAACCAGGACCACTGACACAACCAGGACCACAACCTCTAACAGAACCACTGACACAACCAGAATCAGAACCACTGACACAACCAGAACCACTGACAGAACCAGAACCTCTAACAGAACCACAACCACAACCAGAACCACAACCACTAACACAACCAGAACCAGGACCAGAACCCTGTCTCTCTCAGGTCCCGATTTAGAACCTGAACCTGGTCTCTCTTTGGTCCTGGTTTAGAAACAGGACCACAGAGAGACCAGGTTCAGGTCTCCCTCAGGTTCTGGTTCTTCAGCCTCGCTGCACTCTGAGAATTTGCTCCTTTGTGTTTTTAATTTGCACTCTGCTCCTTAATCTCTGCCACAAAGAGGAGGGGGGGCCTCACCTGAAGGCTGGGAAGAAAACGTTTTTGAGACTTTAAAAAGTGACTGTAGGACTTACAGCTGATCCAGTTCTGCTAACACTGAGACCTGAAGAGACCCGAAGAGATATGAAGAGACCTGCACCCCTCTGGGACCAGGGTTCAGTCTGCTAATATGGAAAATAATCTACAAATATGAAATATAAAAGTAATAATGACAGGTCTGACTCAGGGTCAGTTTCCTCCCACAGTTAGACTGTTAAACTCCTGAACTCTGTGAAGAACTTCCAGAACTCTGTTGCATCTTGCTCATTATTTATCTAATGAATAGTTCCATTCAAAGCAGCTTTAAAAAGGAAGGTCTTCAGCCTGGATGTAAAAGCAGTCTTCGTTGCAGTGGACCTGCAGGTTTCTGGGAGTTTGATCCAGATGTTTGGAGCTGAACTCCTCCAGGTTCAGTTCTGACTCTGGGACCCTCTGGAACAAAGGCTGCTCCACAAACAAGTAAATATAGAATAAAAACAAGGGGTTTTCGCTTGTATTAAAGGTAGGGTAGGTAAGAACGGAGAAACCAGCTCCAGTGCGCAAGAATCTGAAAGTACACAACTGGAAAAGATCGGCCCCTTCCTTCAGACTTCCTCACAGAGCCCCTCCTCCAACACACACGAACATGACCAATGAGGGCACGAGATCAGTTTGTGCACAGATGGAAGGCTGACAGGCAGGTAGGCCGTCCAGTTACTTTAGCCGGGCCGAGGCAGATGATTGGTCGTGCTTTTTACAGCGCTACAGCTTCAAAGCATTTAATATATTCATTGCTATCGGGATGTTCAGAGCATTCCATCTGAAGGGAATGACCGACCCCACCTTTACGTGTTTCTGGAGGGAATGACCGACCCCACCTTTAAGTGTTTCTGAAGGGAATGACCGACCCCACCTTTAAGTGTTTCTGGAGGGAATGACCGACCCCACCTTTAAGTGTTTCTGGAGGGAATGACCGACCCCACCTTTACGTGTTTCTGGAGGGAATGACCGACCCCACCTTTACGTGTTTCTGAAGGGAATGACCGACCCCACCTTTAAGTGTTTCTGAAGGGAATGACCGACCCCACCTTTACGTGTTTCTGGAGGGAATGACCGACCCCACCTTTACGTGTTTCTGAAGGGAATGACCGACCCCACCTTTAAGGGTTTCTGGAGGGAATGACCGACCCCACCTTTACGTGTTTCTGGAGGGAATGACCGACCCCACCTTTACGTGTTTCTGAAGGGAATGACCGACCCCACCTTTACGTGTTTCTGGAGGGAATGACCGACCCCACCTTTACGTGTTTCTGAAGGGAATGACCGACCCCACCTTTACGTGTTTCTGAGGGAATGACCGACCCCACCTTTAAGGGTTTCTGGAGGGAATGACCGACCCCACCTTTAGTGTTTCTGAGGGAATGACCGACCCCACCTTTACGTGTTTCTGAAGGGAATGACCGACCCCACCTTTACGTGTTTCTGAGGGAGTGACCGACCCCACCTTTACGTGTTTCTGAAGGGAATGACCGACCCCACCTTTACGTGTTTCTGGAGGGAATGACCGACCCCACCTTTACGTGTTTCTGGAGGGAATGACCGACCCCACCTTTACGTGTTTCTGGAGGGAATGACCGACCCCACCTTTACGTGAACAAATCTGCAAATAGAACAAATACAAAATGGCTTGGTGAGATTTGTTGAAGTAAAGATGTGATATTTAGATAAATGACATCTTGTATTTAGCTGGAAACTTATTCTGAACTATATTTGACCAAAATTAGGGAATTTGTTACAAAAAAAGCCAGAAATGCTCAGACGCTTTGTCTTCTGATGTTAGATGGAGATTTTCTTATAAAGTAAGATGTTCTTGAGACTTTGACTCAAAAAGATGCGTAAGATGCCTTTACTAAACAAAAGACTTAAGTTATCAGGTCTTATATCGAGTGTAACCAAATATTCTGACTAGAAATTAGAGAAATATACTTGGCATGATTTTACATTTGCAGACCAGAAGACCAGAGAGTTCTGGACGGTTCTTCATGTAGCAGCAGATCAGACTTCAGTGGGTCTTCCTCATCTCTACTGTAGCTGCTGAGGGTCGAGGCTGGAAACCTGATACATGGAATAAAAGTCTGAAAATATGTAATCCAGACCGAGGTCTAATGACCGGGGGGGGGGTCCTCAGAGATCACCGCTCTGAACTCTGGGAGTTTGTGCAGCTGCGCCCCCCCCCCCCCCCCCAGGGTCACTCAGTTCTCTCTCTGGAGGTCTGTCCCTGCAGAGGAACCTCATGTTTTAATAACCCTCAGAAACTCTGGCGCTCACCCTGCGTCCGAAAACAGGTCGCTTGTAATAAGTAACAAAACCTGCCAATAGAACAAGTGAACATTTGCTTGGTTAGATTCCTTGAAATAAGAAGGGATGTTTAGATAAATCACATCTTGAGATTAGCTGGAGAACTCATTTTGTGCTATATTTGACCAGAATCAGGACATTTTGTGTTACAAAATACGCCTGAAATGCTCAAAAGATTTCTGTTTTCTGTCAGTTGGTGATTTATTTGTTAAAACAAGATGAACCATCTTTTACTAAAACCACAGCAGCTTAAAGGACTTGTTTCATTTGAGAACACTCAAAATAAGATGTATCAAGAGTCTGGAAGATGCATTGTCTAAAAACAAGACCCTCTATCTCACTGCAGTGTTCCCTCTTCAGTTTTCAGGTCTTATATCAGGTGTAGAGACACATTCTGACTGGATATTAGACAAATATACTGGGCAAGATTTAGAGTTTTTACAGTGTTGTTATAATGATCAGAATCAGGTTTATTCTAAGAAAACTATAATTACATAAACAAATATTGTATAATATAGCAGTATTTACATTTAAATAGAATTGGAATATGATAATACTAATAATGATTCAAGGCTTTTATTGTCATGTGTACAGAGCTACAGTGTAGATATGTACACATGACAATCTGAGGCTCCTCCAACAGAGCAACACAATAACACAGATAATAGTGCAAGGAGAGTCTACAAGTCATTGGAATATTGATATATATAAGTTGCAAACAAGGTGATAAAAGTAGTGATTTTCCTATAATAGATTCAGCTGATTGGTTCAGACGTGTCTCAGCTGATTGGTTCAGACGTCTCTCAGCTGATTGGTTCAGACGTGTCTCAGCTGATTGGTTCAGACGTCTCTCTGCTGGACGCTCGTCCTCATTTGTTAGATTTCATCACAGCGTCTCTGACCCGTCTCTCACCCCCGCGGTTTGTCCCCAACGGGCCTCCGTACACCTCTCTTCTTCTGCACATATATTCCTGTAGTACACCTCTCTTCTTCTGCACATATATTCCTGTAGTACAACTCTCTTCTTCTGCACATATATTCCTGTAGTACAACTCTCTTCTTCTGCACATATATTCCTGTAGTACACCTCTCTTCTTCTGCACATATATTCCTGTAGTACAACTCTCTTCTTCTGCACATATATTCCTGTAGTACAACTCTCTTCTTCTGCACATATATTCCTGTAGTACAACTCTCTTCTTCTGCACATATCAGGTAATGTTAGCAAGTAGTTCAACAAAAGCTTTGGGGACGAGTGGTGTAAACATTAGCTAATAATAATTCAGGTAAAGTCTGATCTAACTGTAGATGTGTCTTCAACCAATGAAGGACAACTATTCTTAAACTTCACGTTCAAGTCTCACAACAGATGTCAGTTCCTCCATTACATGAACATCATGAACATCATGAACATCATGAACAGTCCTCAACCTCAGGAGCATCATGAGCATCATGAGCATCATGAGCGTCATGAACATCAGGAGCATCATGAACATCATGAGCATCATGAGCGTCATGAACATCAGGAGCATCATGAACATCATGAACAGTCCTCAACCTCAGGAGCATCATGAGCGTCATGAACATCAGGAGCATCATGAACATCATGAACAGTCCTCAACCTCAGGAGCATCATGAGCATCATGAGCGTCATGAGCGTCATGAGCATC
Source organism: Dissostichus eleginoides (assembly GCA_031216635.1). Taxonomy (NCBI): domain Eukaryota; kingdom Metazoa; phylum Chordata; class Actinopteri; order Perciformes; family Nototheniidae; genus Dissostichus; species Dissostichus eleginoides. The sequence continues at coordinate 1,132,221 of CM062271.1, read as the reverse complement.
ATGAACATCAGGAGCATCATGAACATCATGAACAGTCCTCAACCTCAGGAGCATCATGAGCATCATGAGCATCATGAGCGTCATGAGCGTCATGAGCATCATGAACATCAGGAGCATGATGAACATCATGAACAGTCCTCAACCTCAGGAGCATCATGAGCATCAGGAGCATCAGGAGCATCATGAACATCAGTAGCATCATGAGCATCAGGAGCATCAGGAGCATCAGGAGCATCAGGAGCATCATGAACATCAGTAGCATCAGGAGCATCAGGAGCATCATGAACATCAGGAGCATCATGAACATCAGGAGCATCATGAACATCAGGAGCATCAGGAGCATCATGAACATCAGGAGCATCATGAGCATCATGAGCATCATGAACGTCATGAGCATTATGAACAGTCCTCAACCTCAGGAGCATCATGAACGTCATGAGCATCAGGAGCATCATGAACATCAGGAGCATCATGAGCATCATGAGCATCATGAACGTCATGAGCATTATGAACAGTCCTCAACCTCAGGAGCATCATGAACGTCATGAGCATCATGAACGTCATGAGCATCATGAGCATCATGAGCATCATGAACGACATGAACAGTCCTCAACCTCAGGAGCATCTGCTGTCAAACATTCCCTATTCAGGGCTTTTTTAACTTTTTTAATTTAGTTTGAATAGATTTATTAAAGAACAGAGAGGGCAAGAGTACACATCCTTTACTCAAGTAGAAGTACACATCCTTTACTCAAGTAGAAGTACACACATCCTTTACTCAAGTAGAAGTACACACATCCTTTACTCAAGTAGAAGTACACACATCCTTTACTCAAGTAGAAGTACACACATCCTTTACTCAAGTAGAAGTACACACATCCTTTACTCAAGTAGAAGTACACACATCCTTTACTCAAGTAGAAGTACACACATCCTTTACTCAAGTACATACACACATCCTTTACTCAAGTAGAAGTACACACATCCTTTCCTCAAGTAGAAGTACACACATCCTGTACTCAAGTAGAAGTACACACATCCTGTACTCAAGTAGAAGTACACACATCCTTTACTCAAGTAGAAGTACAGATACTCGTGTTTAAAGATACTCTGGTGAAAGTAGAAGTACTGACTAAACTTCTTTACTCAAGTGAAAGTAAAGAGGCTTTGAAATGTCCTTCAGTAAAAAGTACCCATAACTAGCAGCTGTTTTAAAGAGTACCTGACCTCCCTTTATATTAATAGAACAATAATGTCATTGTTAGCTAATGAATGTTTCCATGCTGAACAACGGCAACATGACAACGTTTTCATTGGTCCCTCTTCTTTAGAGAAGACCAGGAAATGATGGATACACGGATCGTGTTCAAATCAATAGGCACGCAATGACTCTAAATAATAATGATCACGCCACCAAACACACATTCAGACTAAAGGAACCAGCCTGTTTGGAACATGGAAGAAGTAGAAAGTACAGGTATTTGGGTTCAACATGTAAGAAGTAGAAAGTTCAGGTATTTGGGTTCAACATGTAAGAAGTAGAAAGTTCAGGTATTTGGGTTCAACATGTGAGAAGTAGAAAGTACAGGTATTTGGGTTCAACATGTAAGAAGTAGAAAGTACAGGTATTTGAGTTCAACATGTGAGAAGTAGAAAGTACAGGTATTTGGGTTCAACATGTAAGAAGTAGAAAGTTCAGGTATTTGGGTTCAACATGTAAGAAGTAGAAAGTACAGGTATTTGGGTTCAACATGGAAGAAGTAGAAAGTACAGGTATTTGTGTTAAAATGTAAGAAGTAGAAAGTACAGGTATTTGGGTTCAAAGTGTAAGAAGTCAAAGTAAAAAGTGGTCAGCAAAATAAGTAGTGGAGTAAAGTACTGATACCAGAAAAAGTAACGAAGTATTTGTACTCCACTACTTCCCTCCTCTGTTAAAGAACATGTATGAACATCACACGTGTCGTCAGGGTAGAGAGATAAAGTTATGAGAAACAGTTTGATATTTCAGATCCGAGTTTATTCAACGTTTTTATCCCTGATGTTTGTTAGCGTCCTGCAGACATGTGACTGCATGCCGATGACATCACAGCTCATTAGCATACTGACACGCCCCCACCCCATCTCTCCTGTCTCCTCAGGGTTCAAGCTGAAGCACTTCCTGCGAGACAACGAGACGATGAGCGACTTCCTGCTGAGGAACGCCTCGATGTCCGAGGAGAACGTGCTTCTGATCCGAGACGCCGACGTCAACCTGGAGAAGGTGAGGGCGTTCTGCTCAAAACATGGAGACAACATTTAAATAAATATTAATGTCTTTATAATCTCAAAACATGGAGTTAAATATGGAATTTAAAATATGAAGAATAGAATGAATAAAAGTCCTAAAATATGGAATTGATTATGAATGAATAATTTAAATAGATAATATAAAATATGGCATCTACCAATTTAGAATTAGAAAAATAAATGAAATATGAATTGAAACCCTAACGTGGTGTAGATTTAAGTCTAAAGTAAATTATAATATGAATTGAAATTCTGAAATATTTAGTAATTGATCACAAAGTCTGAGATCATGGAGGAAAACGAGCCAGAGAATTCAGATTAAAGGAGATGTATCTTTTCTTTATGCTTCCTAGTTAACATGAAGCCGTCCTTTTCAAAGACTCAAAGGTTTTATCATCAGATGCTCAGCAGCTTCTTCTGCCCTGAGCTCCTCCAACAATAAACACATATAACACACAACAATACCGATAAAAAGTAGTGCAAGAAATCAATATACATGTCAACAGAATATGATATGTACAAGAACAGAATATGAAATTAAATAATGTAAATTAAGACTAAATTAAATCCGGTGTAATACTTTTCCGCTGTAACAATGTACATTTCCCCTCTGGGACGAATAAAGGGATTCTGATGATTTCTGGTTCTGATGATTTCTGACTCTGGTTCTGATGATTTCTGACTCTGGTTCTGATGATTTCTGATTCTGACGATTTCTGGTGCTGATGATTTCTGGTTCTGACGATTTCTGGTGCTGATGATTTCTGATTCTGACGATTTCTGGTTCTGATTTCTGGTTCTGATGATTTCTGATTCTGATGATTTCTGATTCTGATGATTTCTGGTTCTGACACTGATTCTGATGATTTCTGATTCGGAAGATTTCTGGTGCTGATGATTTCTGATTCTGATGATTTCTGATTCGGAAGATTTCTGGTTCTGATGATTTCTCATTCTGATGATTTCTGATTCTGATGATTTCTGGTGCTGATGATTTCTGGTGCTGATGATTTATGGTTCTGATGATTTCTGATTCTGATGATTTCTGGTGCTGATGATTTATGGTTCTGACTCGGGTTCTGATGATTTCTGATTCGGAAGATTTCTGGTGCTGATGATTTCTCATTCTGATGATTTATGATTCTGACGATTTCTGGTTCTGATTTCTGGTGCTGATGATTTCTGATTCTGATGATTTCTGGTGCTGATGATTTCTGGTGCTGATGATTTCTGATTCGGAAGATTTCTGGTGCTGATGATTTCTCATTCTGATTCTGATGATTTCTGATTCTGACGATTTCTGGTTCTGATGATTTCTGGTTCTGATGATTCTGATGATTTCTGATGCTGACGATTTCTGGTGCTGACGATTTCTGATTCTGATGATTTCTAGTTCTGATGATTTCTGATTCTGACGATTTCTGGTTCTGATGATTTCTGATTCTGATGATTTCTGGTGCTGATGATTTCTGATTCTGATGATTTATGGTTCTGATGATTTCTGGTTCTGATGATTTCTCATTCTGATGATTTCTGGTTCTGATGATTTATGGTTCTGATGATTTATGGTTCTGATGATTTCTGGTGCTGATGATTTCTGGTTCTGACTCTGGTTCTGATGATTTCTGGTGCTGATGATTTCTGGTTCTGATGATTTCTGATTCGGAAGATTTCTGGTGCTGATGATTTCTGATTCTGATGATTTCTGATTCTGACGATTTCTGGTTCTGATGATTTCTGGTTCTGATGATTCTGATGATTTCTGATGCTGACGATTTCTGGTGCTGACGATTTCTGATTCTGATGATTTCTAGTTCTGATGATTTCTGATTCTGACGATTTCTGGTTCTGATGATTTCTGATTCTGATGATTTCTGGTGCTGATGATTTCTGATTCTGATGATTTATGGTTCTGATGATTTCTGGTTCTGATGATTTCTCATTCTGATGATTTCTGGTTCTGATGATTTATGGTTCTGATGATTTCTGATTCTGATGATTTCTGGTGCTGATGATTTATGGTTCTGACTCTGGTTCTGATGATTTCTGATTCGGAAGATTTCTGGTGCTGATGATTTATGGTTCTGATGATTCTGATGATTTCTGGTGCTGATGATTTATGGTGCTGATGATTTATGGTTCTGACTCTGGTTCTGATGATTTCTGATTCTGATGATTTCTGATTCTGATGATTTCTGGTGCTGATGATTTATGGTTCTGACTCTGGTTCTGATGATTTCTGATTCGGAAGATTTCTGGTGCTGATGATTTCTCATTCTGATGATTTATGATTCTGACGATTTCTGGTTCTGATTTCTGGTGCTGATGATTTCTGACTCTCGTTCTGATGATTTCTGATTCTGATGATTTCTGGTGCTGATGATTTCTGGTTCTGGTTCTGATGATTTCTGATTCGGAAGATTTCTGGTGCTGATGATTTCTCATTCTGATTCTGATGATTTCTGATTCTGACGATTTCTAATGCTGACGATTTCTGATTCTGATGATTTCTAGTTCTGATGATTTCTGACTCTGGTGCTGATGATTTCTGGTGCTGATGATTTCTGATTCTGATCATTTCTGGTGCTAATGATTTCTGATTCTGCCCCCCCCCCCCCCCTCTCAGGTGCTTCTGAAGGGGTACGGCGTGCACCTGCAGGACCTGTGTCCCAGGCGGGGGGGACGCCGGCTGCAGGACTTCGTGACGCTGGCTGACCCTCGGCTGGTGGCTGGTTTACAGGAAGTGATCTGCAGCGCACCCATTGGCTGGCTGGACGCCGCTGAGAAACTCTTCCTGGACAACCTGGACTTCCTGAAGCCCATCCAGGTGAACTCACCTGTAGAGTCAACACTAGCGCAAACATGAAGTCAAGATATCACGCCATAGAAAATGATTAATATACGGAAAGAGAGTTTTATGTTTATCTGACTAATAGTGAGATGGGACCAACGTTTCTTTATTTCTTTATTCTGCGGTGGCTGAGAAAACTATTTAGACTCGTTTCAACATTTAGACTTTTTCTCAGAATTTGGACTTTTTTTACGAAGTCAAGACTTTTCTCTCCGTTCAGACTCTGCACAGAACCAGGGAACATTACTGGGGATTCAAAATTCTTCCTTTTACTTTTTTTTTTGTATGATTTTTGTATTAGTTTGATTACTGAAATATATCTCAGGGTTTTTGGATGTTTTGCAGAAGAGTAGGAATCACACATTTACTGAAAATATATATCAAACTATCCCCAAATACAGATAAACACCAGTAGAAAGGTTCCAAAGAATACACACTTTAACTTTCCTTACTTTCAGAGCGGTGTGTGTGTTTGTGTCTTTTGTTTCAGAGATCTACGATCTGCTGACGGTCTGAAAAGTTTCCACAGGAACCGGGAGAGAAATCCTAAACATCCTCAGTTTCAGGGATTCAGCTGTGATAGAGTTTAAAGAGTCTCTACTTTAAAGAGTCCTCTCCTGCTGATGTTCAGGTGTATATCAGTATGTAGTGTCTCTACTTTAAAGAGTCCTCTCCTGCTGATGTTCAGGTGTATATCAGTATGTAGTGTCTCTGCTTTAA
>CM062271.1:1096364-1116364 GCA_031216635.1 Dissostichus eleginoides | reverse complement strand
TCGTGTTCCCGGACCTCGAGCCCAACGCCACGGAGCTGCCCGACTCCATCAGCTACAAGATCCGCATGGACATCGACAACGTGGAGAGGACCAACAAGATCAAAGACGCGTGAGGACAGACACATACACACAGAGACACTAAGAGACACACACACACACAGACACGCAGAGACACACACACACTCTCTCTATTTTGGGGCCCTTGCTCTTTTTATTATATGTAAACAATATTTGTAATCAGATGCAATTTTCTACCTATCATATGTATGCTGATGACACTATTGTATACTCATGTGCTCCTTCTCTGGATATGGCCGTTTCCAATCTAAGATCTGATGTTATCACGCTGCAGCATGCGCTGCTTGATTCCAAACTGCTATTGAACAGGAAGAAAACCAGAGCAATGCTCTTTGCTCCCAAGTCAGCGTCCTCTTGCCTCTCCATTGACACCCTTGATGGCGTCTCTGTTGAGTTTGTCGATAGCTACAAATATCTGGGCTTTTGGTTGGACAGTAATCTGAACTTTAAACACCACATTGAAGTTCTAACTAAGACATTTAAATTCACTCTTGGCTTCCTTTACCGACTTAAATGTTGTTTTTCAACTTCATCCCGTAAAAGGTTGGTCTCTGGCTTCTTCCTGTCCCAGCTGGACTACGGTGACACCATCTATAGATCTGCCTGTCCCACTGTTTGGGCCAAACTTGACCCACTCTACCATGCTGCACTGCGTTATATATCAAATGCACCCTATAGGACTCATCATTGCACACTGTATAGCCTGACTGGATGGTCCTCACTTAGTGTGCGTAGGATGCAGCATTGGTTTTTATTCATGTATGAAGCCATTTCAGGTCAGCTTCCACTGTACATATGTGAGAGATCTGCTCCAGTTTGTGACTCTTACAACCTCAGACCCAGTGCCTGGATACGGGTCCAGGTGCCTGGATACGGTTCCAGGTGCCTGGATACGGTTCCAGGTGCCTGGATACGGTTCCAGGTTCCTGGATACGGTTCCAGGTGCCTGGATACGCTTCCAGGTGCCTGGATACGCTTCCAGGTGCCTGGATACGGTTCCAGGTTCCTGCTGAGCGGACTGAGGCTGGAAAAAGGAGTCTTTTTCATGATGGTCCTTGGTCTTGGAATGACCTTCACTCACGCCTCAAACTGAGGGCACTTGTCTCAATAGCATGTTTTAAATTGAAGTTGTCTGAGGTCCTCACCTCCAGCTGCTCTTGCAGTAATAAGTAGTACCTTTCTTACTGTCCTGATGTGCTCAATGTAGGGACTGCTTTCTTAGTTGTGTTCTCTGTATTTTACATGTGTGTGTGTGTGTCACGGTGCTGCCTTCTCGGCCAGGTCAGCTTTGAAAATGAGATTTTATCTCAATGCTTTTTATCTGGTTAAATAAAGGTTAAATAAAATAAAAATAAACACACAGATACACACACACACACGTATATACACACAGAAACCCCCCCCCACACACACACACACACACACACACACACACACACACACAGAGACTCACTCACACACACAGATACACACAGACACCCACACACACACACACACACACACAGACAGACACACAGAGACTCACTCACACACACACATCCACACAGACACACACACACGTATATACACACAGAACCCCCCCCACACACACACACACACTCACTGATAAAAGTGTTCATACACCCTGGAAGTGTTTCTTTACAGTCGTTGTGGGGACCAACCTTCTTCTTGTGCCTCAAAGCGACACCTAGTGGGCTACGGAGGTACTGCCAATGGGTGGAATCAATTAAAAGTGAATATTTCTACATATACAAATGTTTTTTGGGTAATTTACAAAATAAAATGACTCCATAAAGACATCTTGGACGTCTCACATTATACATCATATGCACACATTTGATCAGAACGAAGTTACAAAAGGTCATAGGGTTCTTGAGTTGCTCCAGATTTCCTTTTCAATAACCCTTATTCACTTATTTTTATATATTGTTTTGCAGCAGTGCCATTTAAATCTACTCCACACTGTAATTCTCTTATTTCCCTATAATGTAAACACTTTGCTTTGTTTACATCGGTTAGTTATGGGCTGGCCATCAAATACACCAACGTCAATTATATTTGTTAATCTGTACGTTAATATTCAATAGAAGAACACAAGGTCCTTCACTGTTGACCTGTTGACCTGTTGACCTGTTGACCTGTAGATCTGTAGATCTGTTGATCTGTTGACCTGTAGATCTGTTGACCTGTTGATCTGTAGATCTGTTGACCTGTTGACCTGTAGATCTGTTGACCTGTTGACCTGTTGACCTGTTGACCTGTTGATCTGTAGATCTGTTGACCTGTTGACCTGTAGATCTGTTGACCTGTTGACCTGTAGATCTGTTGACCTGTTGACCTGTAGATCTGTTGACCTGTTGACCTGTTGACCTGTAGATCTGTAGATCTGTTGACCTGTTGACCTGTAGATCTGTTGACCTGTTGACCTGTTGACCTGTAGATCTGTAGATCTGTTGACCTGTTGACCTGTTGATCTGTTGATCTGTTGACCTGTAGATCTGTTGACCTGTAGACCTGTTGACCTGTTGACCTGTTGATCTGTAGATCTGTTGACCTGTTGACCTGTAGATCTGTTGACCTGTTGACCTGTTGACCTGTAGATCTGTAGATCTGTTGACCTGTAGATCTGTTGACCTGTTGACCTGTTGACCTGTAGATCTGTAGATCTGTTGACCTGTTGACCTGTAGATCTGTTGACCTGTTGACCTGTTGACCTGTAGATCTGTAGATCTGTTGACCTGTTGACCTGTTGATCTGTTGATCTGTTGACCTGTAGATCTGTTGACCTGTAGACCTGTTGACCTGTTGACCTGTAGATCTGTTGACCTGTTGACCTGTAGATCTGTTGATCTGTTGACCTGTTGATCTGTAGATCTGTTGATCTGTTGACCTGTTGACCTGTTGACCTGTTGACCTGTAGATCTGTTGACCTGTTCACCTGTACATATGGACTCTTCTGGTTAGACAGTTTAGACACATATTGGCTCTTCATGTTGTATTGAACTCAGTGCTTGTCTACATGCTGCTGTGACTAAAGAACTCAATACAACTTCATCTTATCTCAAATAGTTTGTTTACGAAATGCAGCTGATCAATATATTAATGTTCTATTTACTGGATGTTTCTGATCAATATATTAATGTTCTATTTACTGGATGTTTCTGATCAATATATTAATGTTCTATTTACTGGATGTTTCTGATCAATATATTAATGTCCTATTTACTGGATGTTTCTCCATCCAGTTTTAATGGGGAATTGATTCACTGACGCACTCTTAAAGCTCACCTATTGAGCAAGATCCTCTTCTTCACGTCTCTTCTACATCAACATGTGTCCCCTCTTCTTCATGTCTCTTCTACATCAACATGTGTCCCCTCTTCTTCACGTCTCTTCTACATCAACATGTGTCCCCTCTTCTTCATGTCTCTTCTACATCAACATGTGTCCCCTCTTCTTCACGTCTCTTCTACATCAACATGTGTCCCCTCTTCTTCATGTCTCTTCTACATCAACATGTGTCCCCTCTTCTTCATATCTCTTCTACATCAACATGTGTCCCCTCTTCTTCTGTCTCTGCTACATCAACATGTGTCCCCTCTTCTTCACGTCTCTTCTACATCAACATGTGTCCCCTCTTCTTCATGTCTCTTCTACATCAACATGTGTCCCCTCTTCTTCATGTCTCTTCTACATCAACATGTGTCCCCTCTTCTCCATGTCTCTTCTACATCAACATGTGTCCCCTCTTCTCCATGTCTCTTCTACATCAACATGTGTCCCCTCTTCTCCATGTCTCTTCTACATCAGCATGGGTCCCCTCTTCTTCATGTCTCTTCTACATCAGCATGTGTCCCCTCTTCTTCATGTCTCTTCTACATCAACATGTGTCCCCTCTTCTTCATGTCTCTTCTACATCAACATGTGTCCCTCTTCTTCATGTCTCTTCTACATCAACATGTGTCCCCTCTTCTTCATGTCTCTTCTACATCAACATGTGTCCCCTCTGTGTAAAGAGACTCTGAAAGTTTCAGGAACAAAGATTCTCTCTCTTTCTCCTGATCCATTTCTATAAAAACCTGTCTGAAAATGAGCTGATCAGATTTTGGCCACTTGATGATGTCATAACGATGTTTTGTCTTGTGTAACCATTAGCCAATCAGCAACCAAGGTAACCCCCCCCCCCCACCTTATCACCTGAATCTCCTCCTAGAGCACCATTGAGTTCTTTGTAACCAAATGTCTCTCAGAGGGGCGTGGGGAGGGGCTCCTTATTTTCATCTAAAGTAACAGACAGAGAATCAGCACTTTGGAAACAGGGCTGAAACAGAGGGGATTATGGGTAATGCTGCAATGATCTGTTTGGTGTTTCAGCCAATCAGAGACAGGCTCTGGATATATCTGAGACCTGGGATATACTGATGAAGAAGAGGATAATAGGGGACCTTTAAAGTTACTTTATCATGACTGCTGTCCTTGTGATGCGTTCAGGTACTGGGACCCCGGCCCCCGTGCAGACCCCTTCGAGGACATGCGGTACATCTGGGGCGGCTTCACGTACCTGCAGGACGTCATCGAGCAGGCCATCGTCCGAACGCTGACCGGCACCAAGGAGAAGACCGCGTCTACATCCAGCAGATGCCCTACCCCTGCTACGTGGACGACATGTGAGGAAACCCCGCACGACACAGTCACGCTGTTACAGGGAGAGGGAACAATATCAAGGGCAGTGTTGGGGTAACACACAAAGTAACGTGTTGCAGTAATCAGATTACAGTTGTTTGTAGCGCGTTGTGGGTTCAGCAGTAATCAGATTACTCTTACTAAGCTGATAGGATGGCACTCGTTACTTTTTTTTACTTTAATCTGAATAACGGGAGGACACAACAATAAACCAAACGTCTCTTTCCTCTGGCGCTGCAGAGAGATACAGGCGAGGCAATGGAGGAAGGTCGTGGAGGAAATGTCGCCCGTTTCATTATTACTTCCATGGTTTCCCAGTGGAATCGCAGTCTTTCCCAAAACATGTTGAGCAAGAAATAGGTAACGGGCGGCGGCCCTCAGACCGGAACTCTTTCACCTGGAGCTGTTCTGAAGCTGAGCTGAAGAGAACACGCTGTTCAAACAACAGGGAAAGAGTTGTCCTTTAGATTAAGGATTTGTGCTGATGTGGACATGAGGTTAAACTATATATAGGGGGAGGCGTGTGGTGCAGTGGGTTGTCCGTAGGTGATGGGATCAGGGGGTCACAGGTTCAAACCCCACTGCAGTCAGCATGTCGTTGTGTCCCTGAGACACTTCACCCCAAAGTGCCCCTGTGGGGATTGTCCTCAGTATCGAGTATGTAAGTCGCTTTGGATAAAAGTGACACGTAATGTCACGTCATGTAATGTAATGGAATAATATATTGTTATTTCTCATTTGATTTGTGGTGCATCTGGTGATGTTACAGAGTAATCCAAAAGTAATGTAACTAGTGACTTTGAGCAGTGAGTAATTTAGTAAAGTAATGCATCACTTTTCTACACTGGTAGTGATAATAATGAAACGTATTGCTCATCAGTCTGGTTGTCACTTTGAGTTGCCTTGTGTTGAGAGCTGCTGCGGTAATACACCTGCCTAACATGTCCTGGTGTCTTTGTGTCCTTGTGTCTTTGTGTCCTGTTGTTCTGGTGTCTTTGTGTCCTTGTGTCTTTGTGTTCTGGTGTCCTGTGTCTTTGTGTCCTGGTGTCTTTCTGTCCTGGTGTCCTGTGTCCGGGTGTCTTTGTGTCCTGGTGTCTCCTCCTCCTGTCCTGTTGTCTTTGTGTCTTTCTGTCCCGGTGTCCCTGTGTCCAGCTTCCTGCGGGTGATGAGCCGCTCCATGCCTCTCTTCATGACTCTGGCCTGGATGTACTCGGTGGCCATCATCCTGAAGAGCATCGTGTACGAGAAGGAGGCTCGCCTGAAGGAGACCATGAGGATCATGGGCCTGAACAACGGCATCCTGTGGTTCAGCTGGTTCCTCAGCAGCCTGGTGCCCCTGCTGGTCAGCGCCGGCCTGCTGGTGCTGCTGCTCAAGGTCAGAACTCCACATGGTCACCTATTATGAAAATCCCCTTATGATGTCATAACGATGTTGTGTCTTGTGTAACCATTAGCCAATCAGCAACCAAGGTACCCCCCCCCCCCACCTTATCACCTGAATCTCCTCCTAGAGCACCATTGAGTTATTCTTAACCAAATATCTCTCAGAGGGGCGTGGGGAGGGGCTCCTTATTTTCATCTAAAGACCTAGCTGTTAGCTGTTAGCCGTTAGCAGTTAGCTGTTGTAACCCTACAAACATTAACCAGGTTCCTTGTCCTCCATGCAGACGGGGAACCTGCTGCCCTACAGCGACCCCGGCGTGGTCTTCCTGTTCATGGGATCCTTCGCGGTAGTGACCATCATGCAGTGCTTCCTGCTCAGCACGGCATTCAACCGCGCTAACCTGGCGGCGGCGTGCGGCGGCATCATCTACTTCACGCTCTACCTGCCCTACGTGCTCTGCGTCGCCTGGCAGGACTACATCGGCTACGGGGCCAAAGTCTTCGCGGTAAGAACTTCGCCCACCAGCCATCGTATTGAATGATGTATATAAGACCTAAAACTATAAACTAATTTAAAGATTATATTACTGAACATTAATCTTGTAAGACCATAAGATAAGATAAGATGTACTTTATTGATCCCAATTTGGGAAATGTTTGCTTTACAGCAGCATCAAAAGACAAGGCATTGTACAGTAACAATTGAAAGACTAGAAATAAACAATCCAAAATGTAAACATCTAAATAGAAAGAAAATAGCATAGAAAATATACATGTTGAATTATAAATGTACATTAACAAAAAAATGTGCATTAATGCAAGAGAGGTGAACTATATACATGTCAGATAAATTAGCTAATGTTGCAGTGAATGCAAAATTCTATATCCATGTAAATATAATAAGATAAACAACAACAGAATATAAGATTAGATCCTGTACAGTGAAATACTGTTTGTGTTGTGATGAATACATGTGATCCCGCAGAGCCTCCTTTCCCCCGTGGCGTTCGGGTTCGGCTGTGAATACTTCGCCCTGTTCGAGGAGCAGGGCGTGGGCATCCAGTGGAGCAACCTGGTGTCCAGCCCCCTGGAGGAGGACGACTACAGCCTGCGCACCGCCATCATCATGATGTACGTGGACTCCTTCCTGTACGGCCTGCTCACCTGGTACATCGAGTCCGTGTTCCCAGGTGAGAGGCCTTTGAATCTGAAGCAGAGTTCCTTCAGTAGTCCCACAGCGGGGAACCGGGGTTACAGCTGACGTGGCACAGCAGGGTAATAAAATACACAACCATGAGTAAACAACCGCGAGTAAACAACCGCGAGTAAACAACCACGAGTAAACAACCACGAGTAAACAACCGTGAGTAAACAACCACGAGTAAACAACTACGAGTAAACAACCACGAGTAAACAACCACGAGTAAACAACCACGAGTAAACAACCGTGAGTAAACAACCATGAGTAAACAACCACGAGTACACAACCACGAGTAAACAACCATGAGTAAACAACCATGAGTAAACAACCATGAATACACAACCATGAGTAAACAACCATGAGTACACAACCGTGAGTACACAACCATGAGTACACAACCATGAATACACAACCATGACAACCATGAGTACACAACCATGACTACACAACCATGAATACACAACCATGAATACACAACCATGAGTACACAACCATGAGTACACAACCGTGAGTAAACAACCATGACTACACAACCATGAGTACACAACCATGACAACCATGAGTACACAACCATGAGTACACAACCATGAGTACACAACCATGACAACCATGAGTACACAACCATGAATACACAACCATGAATACACAACCATGAGTACACAACCATGAGTACACAACCATGAGTACACAACCATGACAACCATGAGTACACAACCATGAATACACAACCATGAGTACACAACCATGAGTACACAACCATGACAACCATGAGTACACAACCATGAGTACACAACCATGAGTACACAACCATGACAACCATGAGTACACAACCATGACAACCATGAATACACAGCCATGACTACACAACCATGAGTAAACAACCATGAGTAAACAACCACGAGTACACAGCCATGACTACACAACCATGAGTAAACAACCATGAGTAAACAACCACGAGTACACAACCATGACTACACAACCATGGCTGAAAATGAGTATAGGCCATTTTAAAAAGTGACGAGCGAATCACGTGCCAGAGATTCTCAGACTAGAACGTTTTATTTTCTGATTCATCCCTCGATTAAATATATTCTGCACAATCGTTTTAAATCTTGATTTTTGCTTTATCGTGTTTTTCTTTTTTGGGTGGAAGCGTTCGGCTGAAGAGACTCAACATTATTCTAAATCTGACCTGTGAGTTTTCTTGTCATGTGATCTTGAAGTAAAGTTAGTCCATAAAAGATGAAAAGACCATCAGAAAAAGGTTTGGGATGTCTCTAAGAAGAACAAAGGACGTGCCTCTCTTTGCTTCAGCCCTCTTTCTTATTGGATAGTAGAGATGAGAATGTGACTCTCTTTGGAGGAAACCAGTGACCTTCACCAGTGACCTTCACCAGTGACCTTCACCAGTGACCTTCACCTGTGACCTTCACCTTTGACCTTCACCTGTACAGGTTTTAAACCTAGTGGGTGGGCTCTGTGATGTCACGGGCTGTAACAGACATCATGGGATTACATGTTATTATTCTAAACTAACAGGGAGACGTAGAAACATCCTCAGGAGACGCTGAATGAGCTGAACTACAGGAACACAAAGCACTATGGGACTATGAGTAATATCTGTCTGTGTCTCAGGTCAGTACGGGATCCCTCGGCCCTGGTTCTTCCTCTTCACCAAGTCCTACTGGTGGGGGGAGCCCTACGTCAGGTCCAAGGTCCACCTGAGCCAGAAGGCAAACCCAGAAGGTGAGGCTTTTATTGTGAAAGAGACTTCCTGTGACTCTTACTGTGACTCTTACTGTGAAAGAGACTTTTATTGTGAAAGAGACTTCCTGTCACTTTTATTGTGAAGGAGACTTCCTGTGACTTTAAGTGTGAAAGTGACTTCCTGTGACTCTTATTGTGAAAGCGACTTCCTGTGACTTTTACTGTGAAAAATACTTTTATTGTGAAAGAGACTTCCTGTGACTCTTATTGTGAAAGAGACTTCCTGTGACCTTTATTGTGAAAGAGACTTCCTGTGACTCTTACTGTGAAATAGACTCTTATTGTGAAAGAGACTTCCTGTGACTCTTATTGTGAAAGAGACTTCCTGTGACTCTTAGTGTGAAAGAGACCTCCTGTGACTCTTACTGTGAAAGAGACTCTTATTGTGAAAGAGACTTCCTGTGACTCTTATTGTGAAAGAGACCTCCTGTGACTCTTACTGTGAAAGAGACTCTTATTGTGAAAGAGACTTCCTGTGACTCTTATTGTGAAAGAGACTTCCTGTGACTCTTAGTGTGAAAGAGACCTCCTGTGACTCTTACTGTGAAAGAGACTCTTATTGTGAAAGAGACTTCCTGTGACTCTTATTGTGAAAGAGACTTCCTGTGATCTTAGTGTGAAAGAGACCTCCTGTGACTCTTACTGTGAAAGAGACTCTTATTGTGAAAGAGACTTCCTGTGACTCTTATTGTGAAAGAGACCTCCTGTGACTCTTACTGTGAAAGAGACTCTTATTGTGAAAGAGACTTCCTGTGACTCTTATTGTGAAAGAGACTTCCTGTGACTCTTAGTGTGAAAGAGACTTCCTTTGACTCTTCCTGTGAAAGAGACTCTTATTGTGAAAGAGACTTCCTGTTCCCAGTGGTGTGTATGGAGGAGGAACCGGCTCACCTGGAGCCCGGCGTCTACATCGAGAACCTGGTGAAGGTTTACCCCCACGGAAAGAAGCTGGCGGTGGACGGACTGACGCTGGGGTTCTACGAGGGACAGATCACCTCCTTCCTGGGACACAACGGGGCCGGCAAGACCACCACCATGTGAGTAGAGACTAGAGACCACCACCATGTGAGTAGAGACTAGAGACCACCACCATGTGAGTAAAGACTAGAGACCACCACCATGTGAGTAGAGACTAGAGACCACCACCATGTGAGTAAAGACTAGAGACCACCATGTGAGTAAAGACTAGAGACTAGAGACCACCACCATGTGAGTAATGACTAGAGACTAGAGACCACCACCATGTGAGTAAAGACTAGAGACCACCACCATGTGAGTAAAGACTAGAGACAGATCACCTCCTTCCTGGGACACAACGGGGCCGGCAAGACCACCACCATATGAGTAGAGACTAGAGACCACCACCATGTGAGTAAAGACTAGAGACAGATCACCTCCTTCCTGGGACACAACGGGGCCGGCAAAACCACCACCATGTGAGTAATGACTAGAGACTAGAGACCACCACCATGTGAGTAAAGACTAGAGACCACCACCATGTAAGTAAAGACTAGAGACCACCACCATGTGAGTAAAGACTAGAGACAGATCACCTCCTTCCTGGGACACAACCGGGCCGGCAAGACCACCACCATGTGAGTAGAGAATAGAGACTAGAGACCACCATGTGAGTAAAGAGTAGAGACTAGAGACCACCACCATGTGGGTAAAGACTAGAGACCACCACCATGTGAGTAAAGACTAGAGACTAGAGACCACCACCATGTGAGTAAAGACTAGAGACCACCATGTAAGTAAAGACTAGAGACCACCACCATGTGAGTAAAGACTAGAGACCACCACCATGTGAGTAAAGACTAGAGACCACCACCATGTGAGCAAAGACTAGAGACCACCATGTGAGTAAAGACTAGAGACCACCACCATGTGAGTAAAGACTAGAGACTAGAGAACACCACCATGTGAGTAAAGACTATAGACCACCACCATGTGAGTAAAGACTAGAGACCACCACCATGTGAGCAAAGACTAGAGACCACCATGTGAGTAAAGACTAGAGACCACCACCATGTGAGTAAAGACTAGAGTCCACCACCATGTGAGTAAAGACTAGAGACTAGAGACCACCACCATGTGAGCAAAGACTAGAGACCACCATGTGAGTCAAGACTAGAGACTAGAGACCACCACCATGTGAGTAAAGACTAGAGACCACCACCTTGTTTAGGTTGAGCTCCAGGTGGTGAGCAGACATCCAGATGTCACGATGCATGCGACCACCTGGGTTTCAGATCCGGGCAAAAGACAGAATGCTGTGGTAGGAGAAGCAATGAAAGTAGATAAGACAGCCCAAAGTGTCCAGAGAAAAGAGGAGTGGACCCAGGACAGAGCCCTGTGGGACGCCGGAGAGGAGTGGACAGGGTTTAGACACAGATCCTCCACCAGTTACCCTGTAGCTGCGATCTTTGAGATGAGAGTTTCTGTTAATATGTCCCCCTCTCGTCCTCAGGTCCATCCTCACAGGTCTGTTCCCCCCCACCTCGGGGACGGCCTACATCCTGGGGCGAGACATCCGGACCGAACTGAGCACCATCCGGCAGAGTCTTGGTGTCTGTCCTCAACACAACGTCCTCTTCAGCATGTAAGTCCTCCAAACCATGCCTGGATGTCAGTGTGTCTCTTCCTGTCTCTTCCTATCTCACGTTGTCTCACTTTGTCTCTTCCTGTCTCACTTTGTCCCCCCCTGTCTCCCCCCCCCCCCCCCAGGCTGACGGTGGAGGAGCACATCTGGTTCTACGGGCGTCTGAAGGGTCTCTCTGAGCAGCAGGTCCAGGCGGAGGTGGAGCAGATCCTGCAGGACACGGGTCTTCCTCACAAACGCAAGTCCCGGACCAGCGCTCTGTCGGGGGGCATGCAGAGGAAGCTGTCTGTGGCCCTGGCCTTCGTGGGGGGGTCCAAGGTGGTGATCCTGGACGAGCCCACGGCCGGCGTGGACCCGTACGCCCGGAGGGGGATCTGGGACCTGCTGCTGCAGTACCGGCAGGGTGAGACAGGGGGTCTTTGTCTCTACAATCTATATTGTATACATGTTCATCTGCTTTCAGATTGTATTGTGTCCTCCCCGTCCCTATAGTGACATCACTATGGAACAGTCGTGCTGCTATTGGCTAGCATTTACCCCGCTGGTTACGGTGGCCGACAGGTGCAAGTCTCCTCAGTCAGGAGAAACTTCAGCTTCAGAGAGGATGCAGATATAAAAACCCAAATGTTCCACATGAAGAAACATCTTCAGCAACAACACATGCAGCATTTAGAGGACATTCAGCAGCTTGAGGAGACATGCAGCATTTAGAGGACATTCAGCAGCTTGAGGAGACATGCAGCGTTTAGAGGACATTCAGCAGCTTGAGGAGACATTGCAGCGTTTAGAGAACATTCAGCAGCTTGAGGAGACATTGCAGCGTTTAGAGGACATTCAGCAGCTTGAGGAGACATGCAGCGTTTAGAGGACATTCAGCAGCTTGAGGAGACATGCAGCATTTAGAGGACATTCAGCAGCTTGAGGAGACATTGCAGCGTTTAGAGGACATTCAGCAACTTGAGGAGACATTGCAGCGTTTACTAAAAGCTGCAGAAACCAAACGCTGCAGGTACACAGCTAATATAAGTAATTGTGGGCCCTGTAGCACCACATGACAGGAAGTAGTAATCCACATATGGCGCCCTCTAGGATTTGCTTTAACTGCCAGCTCACTTCCTACTCTTGGTCTGTCTCGTGGTCTAACTTCCTGTCCCCCCCTCAGGGCGCACCATCATCCTGTCCACGCACCACATGGACGAGGCGGACATCCTGGGGGACCGGATCGCCATCATCTCCCACGGGAAGCTGTGCTGCGTGGGCTCCTCGCTCTACCTGAAGAACCAGCTGGGGACCGGATACTACCTGACCCTGGTGAAGAGGGAAGGGGCGGGCAGGACCTCCGTCAGCAGGAAGTCCTCCAGCAGCACCTCGCTCAGAGAGAAGGTACACCACCAATCAGGATTGAGTATTCAACTAGGCCGTGTAATAAATATATTTATTTATCTAAAACCTGACGAACTCTCCTTCGTGTTTCCTTGACCTGATCACGTTTTCTCTCGAGGTCAAGGAGCAGAGGACGTCTGATAATCAGAACAAAGCACACACACACACACACACACACACACACACACACACACACACACACAGTGTTTAAGTTAGTATTCCTGTCTGTTTCAGGAGGGGGAGTGCTCCTCCATCAGCAGCAGTGATGCCGGCCTCGGCAGCGAACATGAGAGTGAGGTGGCGACTATTGGTGAGTCCTCTGTTCCTGTGGAGCATTCGATTCGTTCACCATCTGAGCGTTTGATTCGTTCTGTTCCTGAGGAGCGTTTGACTCGTTCTGTTCCTGAGGAGCGTTTGACTCGTTCTGTTCCTGAGGAGCGTTTGACTCGTTCTGTTCCTATGGAGCGTTTGATTCGTTCGTCTGCAGCTGCTCTGACGTGTCTCCTCCCCCCTCAGAGAGCGCCCCCCCTTGCCCGATGTGATCCAGGTCTCCGGGCTGATCCAGGGTCACGTCCCGGCGGCCCGCCTGGTGGAGGATCTGGGCCACGAGCTGACCTACGTCCTGCCGTACAGCGCGGCCAAGGACGGGGCCTTCGCGGAGCTATTCAGCGACCTGGACCAGAAGCTGGCCGAACTCGGCATCTCCAGCTACGGTGTGTCGGACACAACGCTGGAGGAGGTAACGATCCCTTTAACAATACACCTTGTTTACTTTCCCCAACAATCCCCCCAACAACTCCCCCCAAACAACTCCCCCAACAACTCCCCCCCACAACTCCCCCAACTCCCCCCAAACAACTCCCCCAACAACTCCCCCACAACTCCCCCCAACAACTCCCCCAAACAACTCCCCCCAACAACTCCCCCAAACAACTCCCCCCAACTCCCCCCACAACTCCCCCCAACAACTCCCCCCACAACTCCCCCCCCAAACAACTCCCCCCAACAACTCCCCCCACAACTCCCCCCAACTACTCCCCCAACAACTCCCCCAACAACTTCCCCCAACAACTCCCTCCCCCAACTCCCCCCCACAACTCCCCCCAACAACTCCCTTTACTTTCTTTGTCTTTGTAGATTTTCCTCAAAGTGGCTGAAGATAACGGAGTCGACACTGAAGTGCCCTCAGGTAAGACTGACCTCTGCCCTCTGCCCTTCAAAATAAGAGTCTGAAATCCAGTCAACACTCTCTGTGTGTGTGTGTGTGTGTGTGTGTGTGTGTGTGTGTGTGTGTGTGTGTGTGTGTGTGTGTGTGTGTGTGTGTGTGTGTGTGTGTGTGTGTGTGTGTGTGTGTGTGTGTGTGTGGTGGTGGTGTGTGTGTGTGTGTGTGTGTGTGTGTGTGTGTGTGTGTGTGTGTGTGTGTGTGTGTAGATGGCAGGTTCCCTGTGCGGCGCCGCAGGAGGGCTCATGCGTTCGGAGGAAGTGACCATCAGAGCTGTCTGAAGCCGCTCATTGACGACGACATCAACGAGTCTGACGGAGAACACGGTAAACCACTTCATTAACTTTAATGTTTTATATCATAAACACGATTAAAAGCTGCTCCTTTGACGTCTTTACCAGAAGGTTGGGAACCACTGCTCTAAGAAACACGTTATAAACTATATACTCATTTTACCTAACGCCAGTCCTGATAATGTGCCCCCCCTGATAATGTGCCCCCCTGATAATGTTCCCCCCTGATAATGTGCCCCCCCTGATAATGTGTCCCCTCAGAGAGCAAGGAGACGGAGGGGCTGACCCTCTCCAATGGGAAAGGCTCGTATCAGGTCTCCGGCTGGGCTCTGCTGAGGCAGCAGTTTGTGGCTCTGATGTGGAAACGCTTCCTGTACGCCCGCCGCTCCAGGAAGGGCTTCTTCGCTCAGGTAATGTCTTACCAGAGGCGAACCGTCAGGGCCTTCAAGGTATTCAGAGAATACCCTGGAACACTCAGATAAAACAAAAAAACATCGATTTAATTATATAAATAAAACGTAATAAAATGAATAAATGAGAATGGTATCTGTGTTGTTGATCTGTAATATCACAGTGTTACGTTGATTTCTTCGTCCTTCTCGGACCATGCACGACGCATTTCAGCGGTTTTGTTAGAAAAGAAAGCAACCAATCAGATCTTGTTCTGGGTCTCTGGGTAGAAGATCCTTCAACAAGGTATTCTATATCCTTGATAGAAGGCCCTGTTGCACTGAATGAGAGCGTTTGGACTGACAGTTTGATCAACCAATCATATATTGATTTGTAGCCAATGGGCGTATTCTTTCAGAGTTTCCCTCGGTTCCAGGGTGCTCTAGAGGCCCGGTAGTTCACTGGCTCGGGACAGAGGACCTAGATGAATGCGACGAAGCAATTCATGCCGTTTTATTGTTTTTAACGTTGAAATGGCGAGTGCAACAGCTGAAGAGGAAGTTGTTGCGGAATTGTTGTGAGTACCCTTTCCAAGACGACTATTCAGTGAAAAGACGGACATTATAACGGCGGCGGGGGGGGCGGGGGGGGGGTGTGTGTGTCTACAGAAGGTCCAGTTGTGATAGACACGGTTCGCCACTGTCTTACACAGGTAACATCTGCTCACACAGGTAACATCTGCTCACACAGGTAACATCTGCTCACACAGGTAACATCTGCTCACACAGGTAACATCTGCTCACACAGGTAACATCTGCTCACACAGGTAACATCTGCTCACACAGGTAACATCTGCTCACACAGGTAACATCTGCTCACACAGGTAACATCTGCTCACACAGGTACAGGGGGAATATAAACGCCTGGTAGACCCCACACATTCCACAACAAAGACAAAGACTATTTGTTGTGTGTATATATATATTTGTTTGTTTGTTTCAGATCGTGCTCCCGGCAGTGTTTGTGTGCATCGCTCTGGTCTTCAGTCTCATCGTCCCGCCCTTCGGAGTTTACCCGAGTCTGGAGCTGCAGCCCTGGATGTACGAGGACCAGGTGACCTTCATCAGGTACACACACCTTTATATATAACACCTGCAACACACACCTGTAACACACACCTGTAACACACACCTGCAACACACACCTGTAACACACACCTGTAACACACACCTGCAACACACACCTGTAACACACACCTGCAACACACACCTGTAACACACACCTGTAACACACCTGCAACACACACCTGCAACACACACCTGTAACACACACCTGCAACAAACACCTGCAACACACACCTGCAACACACACCTGTAACACACACCTGTAACACACACCTGCAACACACACCTGTAACACACACCTGTAACACACACCTGCAACACACACCTGTAACACACACCTGCAACACACACCTGTAACACACACCTGTAACACACACCTGTAACACACCTGCAACACACACCTGCAACACACACCTGTAACACACACCTGCAACAAACACCTGCAACACACACCTGCAACACACACCTGCAACACACACCTGCAACAAACACCTGCAACAAACACCTGTAACACACACCTGCAACACACACCTGCAACACACACCTGTAACACACACCTGTAACACACACCTGCAACAAACACCTGCAACACACACCTGCAACACACACCTGCAACACACACTTGCAATACACACTTGCAACACACACCTGCAACACACACCTGCAACACACACCTGTAACACACACCTGTAACACACACTTGCAACACACACCTGCAACACACACCTGCAACACACACCTGCAACACACACTTGCAATACACACCTGCAACACACACCTGTAACACACACCTGCAACACACACCTGCAACACACACCTGCAACACACACCTGTAACACACACCTGTAACACACACCTGTAACACACTGAGGCTGACTGTGTGTGTGTAGTGACGATGCTCCTGGAGATGCTAACATGCAGAGGTTGTTGGGGTCTCTGATGGACGCTCCGGGCCTCGGGACTCGCTGCATGGACGGACATCCCATCCCGTAAGAGGACATTTCATTCTTCCTTACTAAAGCAACAGCGGTGGACAGCATCTAAACTCACTGATGTTGCTCTTTCAGACAACTTTCTGATTTATGTTTTCTGTCCTCAGAGAGGCTCCCTGTACGATGGGTGATGAGGACTGGAACTTCCCGGATGTCCCTGAAAGTGTCCAGCAGCTCTTCCTGTCCTCTAATTGGACGATGGATAACCCGTCCCCCCCCTGCTTCTGCAGCTGCGAGGGGAAGAAGAAGATGCTGCCGGACTGTCCTGCTGGGGCCGGAGGTCTGCCCCCCCCGGAGGTACCTGAACGCACCATACAGACACCTGAACGCACCATCCAGACACCTGAACACACCTTACAGCACCTGAACGCACCATCCTGACACCTGAACACACCTTAGAGCACCTGAACGCACCATCCTGACACCTGAACACACCTTACAGACACCTGAACGCACAATACAGACACCTGAACGCACCATCCAGACACCTGAACACACCTTACAGCACCTGAACGCACCATCCAGACACCTGAACACACCTTACAGCACCTGAACGCACAATACAGACACCTGAACGCACCATCCAGACACCTGAACGCACCATCCTGACACCTGAACACACCTTATAGACACCTGAACGCACCATACAGACACCTGAACACACCATCCAGACACCTGAACGCACCATACAGACACCTGAACGCACCATCCAGACACCTGAACACACCTTACAGCACCTGAACGCACCATCCTGACACCTGAACACACCTTAGAGCACCTGAACGCACCATCCTGACACCTGAACGCACCATCCTGACACCTGAACACACCTTACAGACACCTGAACGCACCATCCAGACACCTGAACACACCTTACAGCACCTGAACGCACCATACAGACACCTGAACGCACCATCCAGACACCTGAACACACCTTACAGCACCTGAACGCACCATGCTGACACCTGAACGCACCACACAGCACCTGAAAACACCATCAGGCCTGCATTCCACACAACACAGTTATTAAATATATAGTGGTGGTTTAAATACACAACATTCAACATTTCACTTCCTCCAAAAAAATTATACTAAAATAAAACAATAACAATGAACATATATAAAGTATATAAATGAAACACTGATTATACAAACATTAATTAAAAAACAACAAAGTTTATGAAAGATGGTTGTAATCAAATAATATTGCATCACCACTCAGACAAACAGAGTAGTGGTTCAGTGATGTTCAAATATATTTCTATGAAGTAATGTTTAGATATTTCTGTACGATCTGCTGTGCAGATGAAGCTGAGCGCCACCGACTCCCTGCAGAATCTGACGGGCAGAAACATCTCCGACTACCTCGTCAAGACCTACGCTCAGATCATCGGCAAGAGGTGAGACACACATTTATATATACAGTAAATATAATACACAGTATACTCTGAGACTAACTGTGTGTTTGTGTGTTTTTACAGTTTGAAGAACAAAGTCTGGGTGAATGAATTCCGGTGAGTTTAAAAAAATGTGTTTCTTAAACTTTTATTCTGAAAATTAGGGATGCTCCGATCGATCGGCCGCTGATCGATATCGGCCGATACTCACTCTCTGCAGATCGATTGGTGCTCTCTATAAAGGCCGATCAGGAGAGCCGATCACATGACGTAAAATACATGACACTTTTCCTCTGTGCGAGAGAGAGAGAGAGAGAGAGAGAGAGAGAGAGAGAGAGAGAGAGAGAGAGAGAGAGAGAGAGAGAGAGAGAGAGAGAGAGAGAGAGAGAGAGAGAGAGAGAGAGAGAGAGAGAGAGAGAGAGAGAGAGAGAGAGGAGAGAGAGAGAGAGAGAGAGGAAGAAGAGAGAGGAGAGAGAGAGAGAGAGAGAGAGAGAGAGAGAGAGAGAGAGAGCTGAGGTGTGTTTTCCTCTCTGCAGGTACGGAGGCTTCTCATTGGGCGCCAGGAGCACGCAGGTCCTCCCCCCGGCCAATGAGGTCGACGACGCCATCGAGAGGGTCCGCAAGATCTTTGAGTTACAGAAGGTGAAATAAAATAAATGGATTCATGAAGATAAATACATCTGTATTCCAAACGGACGTTATTAAAAATATGAATAAATAAATCTATGTTGTCTTTAGATACCTTAAAATAAATAAACAAACAATAGAACATGTCTGCGATGTTTCAGGGCGCGGCGGCGGACCGTTTCCTCGACAGTCTGTCAGGGTTCATCAACGGCCTCGACACCAAGAACAACGTCAAGGTATCGTTGTTGTTGTTATTATTGTTGGTATTTCATTATGAATTTTTAATAATGAGTACTAACCGATGTCGGTCCTCAGATTCTCTACTTTTTGAATGCTGTTTGAGATGTTGTTGTTTACATTGTTTATTTCTTCTCTTCTGTTCCATGCGTTGTCGGGATCAATAAAGCTCTTCTTGTCTTCTCTTAGATCTGGTTCAATAATAAGGGCTGGCACAGCATCGGGGCGTTCATCAACGTGATGAACAACGGGATCCTGCGGGCCAACCTGCCCCCCGGTCGAGACCCTCAGCGTTTCGGGATCCGAGCCTTCAACCACCCTCTGAACCTCACCAAGGAGCAGCTGAGCCAGGTGGCTCTGTGAGTTCATCTCTTTACAAACGTTCTGGATTCTTTATTATTACGTTAACAAATATATATTATTATTATTTATTATATATTTTATTTATTTTTGTTGTTATTATTTTTAGATATATTTTTATTTCTATGATAACGACATCATTGATTGTATTATATATATTTCTATTATTATTATATTTATTATATATACAGTATATCTAACAGGGTGACGACCTCCGTGGACGTGCTCCGTCTGTGTGATCTATTATTGTTGTTGTTGTTG
>CM062271.1:1081364-1091364 GCA_031216635.1 Dissostichus eleginoides | reverse complement strand
ACAGAGCACGTCACACAGAGCACGTCACACAGAGCACGTCACACAGCACGTCACAGAGCACGTCACATAGAGCACGTCACACAGAGCATGTCACACAGAGCACGTCACATAGAGCACGTCACATAGAGCACGTCACACGTCACATAGAGCACGTCACACAGAGCACGTCACATAGAACACGTCACAGAGCACGTCACAGAGCATGTCACACAGAGCACGTCACATAGAGCACATCACAGAGCACGTCACATAGAGCACGTCACAGAGCACGTCACATAGAGCACGTCACATAGAGCACGTCACACGTCACATAGAGCACATCACATAGAGCACGTCATATAGAGCACGTCACATAGAGCACGTCACACGTCACATAGAGCACGTCACATAGAGCACGTCACACGTCACATAGAGCACGTCACATAGAGCACGTCACACGTCACATAGAGCACGTCACATAGAGCACGTCATATAGAGCACGTCACACGTCACATAGAGCACGTCACATAGAGCAGGTCACACGTCACATAGAGCACGTCCCATAGAGCACGTCACACGTCACATAGAGCACGTCACATAGAGCACGTCACACGTCACATAGAGCACGTCACATAGAGCACGTCGAACTCCCCTGTTTTTGATTTCGCTTATTTCTCGGTCTCTGAAGTCTTACAGGGTTTGCACTCAATTGATCCTAAAAAGTCTGCGGGCCTGACGGCCTCGACCCGTTTTTTTTAAAAATTGCAGCTCAGATTATAGCACAACCAGTAACTGATATTTGTAATCTCTCCCTGTCCACTCACACACTGCCAGCTGTGTGGAAGCAAGCTCTGGTATCGCCCCTCTTGAAAGCTGGTGATCCCACGGAGTTGAATAACTCGTCCTTTCTCAAATCTCTCTGTGTTATCAAAGATTCTTGAGTCCCTAGTTTCTACTCAGCTAAAGCTCTTTTTAAATTCACACAACATCCTTAACCCTATGCAGTCTGGGTTCAGATCAAAGCTCAGTACTGGGACTGCCAGTCTGAAAGGCTTAGACGATATTAAGGCTGCTTGGATCAGAAATGTGTCTGTGTTGCATTGTTTATGGACCTAGCCAAAGCATGTGACTCTGTAGATCACCACATTCTGTCTGATGTTATGTTGGTGTCTCGTTTCGGTCATAATGCCGTTTGCTGGTTTCAGAGTTATCTAAGCGACCGTACTCAATGCGTCAGGTTGGGTAGTACTGTCTCTGAGCCTGTCACCTTGGAGAAGGGAGTTCCACAGGGCTCTATTTTGGGGGCCCTTGCTTTTTTATTATATGTAAACAATATTTGTAATCAGATGCAATTTTCTACCTATCATATGTATGCTGATGACACTATTGTATACTCATGTGCTCCTTCTCTGGATATGGCCGTTTCCAATCTAAGATCTGATGTTATCACGCTGCAGCATGCGCTGCTTGATTCCAAACTGCAATGCTCTTTGCTCCCAAGTCAGCGTCCTCTTGCCTCTCCATTGACACCCTTGATGGCGTCTCTGTTGAGTTTGTCGATAGCTACAAATATCTGGGCTTTTGGTTGGACAGTAATCTGAACTTTAAACACCACATTGAAGTTCTAACTAAGACATTTAAATTCACTCTTGGCTTCCTTTACCGACTTAAACGTTGTTTTTCAACTTCATCCCGTAAAAGGTTGGTCTCTGGCTTCTTCCTGTCCCAGCTGGACTACGGTGACACCATCTATAGATCTGCCTGTCCCACTGTTTGGGCCAAGCTTGACCCACTCTACCATGCTGCACTGCGTTATATATCAAATGCACCCTATAGGACTCATCATTGCACACTGTATAGCCTGACTGGATGGTCCTCACTTAGTGTGCGTAGGATGCAGCATTGGTTTTTATTCATGTATAAAGCCATTTCAGGTCAGCTTCCACTGTACATATGTGAGAGGTCTGCTCCAGTTTGTGACTCTTACAACCTCAGACCCAGTGCCTGGATACGGTTCCAGGTGCCTGGATACGGTTCCAGGTGCCTGGATATGGTTCCAGGCACTGGATACGGTTCCAGGTTCCTGGATACGGTTCCAGGTGCCTGGATACGGTTCCAGGTGCCTGGATACGGTTCCAGGTGCCTGGATACGGTGCCTGGATACGGTTCCAGGTGCCTGGATACGGTTCCAGGTGCCTGGATACAGGTCCAGGTTCCTGCTGTGCGGACTGAGGCTGGAAAAAGGAGTCTTTTTCATGATGGTCCTTGGTCTTTGAATGACCTTCACTCACGCCTCAAACTGAGGGCACTTGTCTCAATAGCATGTTTTAAATTGAAGTTGTCTGAGGTCCTCACCTCCAGCTGCTCTTGCAGTAATAAGTAGTACCTTTCTTACTGTCCTGATGTGCTCAATGTAGGGACTGCTTTCTTAGTTGTGTTCTCTGTATTTTACGTGTTTGTGTTGTGTGTCACGGTGCTGCCTTCTCGGCCAGGTCAGCTTTGAAAATGAGATTTTATCTCAATGCTTTTTATCTGGTTAAATAAAGGTTAAATAAAATAAACAACATGTAACACACGCCACATTTATTCAAGGGCTGTCCATCTCTTCCTGTGACTTCCTGGCTTCTGATTGGTCCTCAGACATTGCAGGTGATGCATTATGGGATACTGTGAAACAACTGGATTTGTTCAAGTTTCTCACAGAAACTACATTTTACAAGAGGACATTGAACACATCATAATTTAGATTCTCCCAACACTAATTTTTACTGAGTAGAGCCTGAATGCCCCGTAGAGTATGTAGCCTCCGTTAGCGTTAGCTGTTAGCTGGTTATTTAGCGACAAGCTGCTAATAAATAAAATAATCACTAATGTGTGTGTGTGTGTGTGTGTGTGTGTGTGTGTGTGTGTGTATATGCGTGTGTGTGTGTCACTTCCTGTGACTTCCTGGCTTCTGATTGGTCCTCAGACGTTAAAGGTGATCCATTATGGGATGTTGGAGATGTGTGTGTTGCATTATGGGATATGATGCATTATGGGATATGTTGCATTATGGGATATGATGCATTATGGGCTATGTTGCATTATGGGATATGATGCATTATGGGATATGTTGCATTATGGGATATGTTGCATTATGGGATGTGATGCATTATGGGATATGATGCATTATGGGATATGTTGCATTATGGGATATGTTGCATTATGGGATATGTTGCATTATGGGATATGATGCATTATGGGCTATGTTGCATTATGGGATATGATGCATTATGGGATATGTTGCATTATGGGATGTGATGCATTATGGGATGTGATGCATTTTGGGATGTGTTCAATGCATTCTGGGATGTGATGCATTCTGGGATGTATTCAATGCATTATGGGATGTGATGTGATGCATTCTGGGATGTATTCAATGCATTCTGGGATGTGATGCATTATGGGATGTGATGCATTATGGGATGCATTATGGGATGTGATGCATTATGGGATGCATTATGGGATGTGATGCATTATGGGATGTGATGCATTCTGGGATGTATTCAATGCATTCTGGGATGTGATGCATTATGGGATGTATTCAATGCATTCTGGGATGTGATGCATTATGGGATGGGATGCATTCTGGGATGTGATGCATTATGGGATGTGATGCATTCTGGGATGTGATGCATTATTGGATGCATCATGGCATGAGTGATGCATTATGAGATCTATTTAATGCATTCTGGGATGTGATGCATTATGGGATATGATGCATTATGGGATGTATTCAATGCATTCTGGGATGTGATGCATTATGGGATGCATTATAGGATGCATCATGGCATGAGTGATGCATTATGGGATGTGATGCGATGCATTATGGGATGTATTTAATGCATTAAAGGATGTATTTAATGCATTCTGGGATTTAATGCATTATGGGGTGAGTGATGCATTGTGGGATTTGTGAGTGATGCATTGTGGGATGTGTTGCAGGAGAGAACAGGTTCAGATCCCCTCTGGAATGGGACATGGTCGGGAAGAATCTGTTCGCCATGGCTGTGGAGGGAGCCGTGTTCTTCATCATCACACTCCTCATCCAGTACAGGTTCTTCATCAAGCCCAGGTACACACACACACACACACACACACACACACACACACACTGCTGTGATGCCTGTGATTGTCCACTGGGGGGCAGCAGAACAAACATATTTTATCCTTTGGGAAATAAAGTTTATAAAGGGAATAAAACTGTGTGTGTGTGTGTGTGTGTGTGTGTGTGTGTGTGTGTGTGTGTGTGTGTGTGTGTGTGTGTGTGTGTGTGTGTGTGTGGTGTGTGTGTGTGTGTGTGTGTGTGTGTGGTGTGTGTGTGTGTGTGTGTGTGTGTGTTGTGTGTGTGTGTTGTGTGTGTGTGTGTGTGTGTGTGTGTGTGTGTGTGTGTGTGTGTAGGCCGGTCAGTAAGCTCACCACGCTGGCTCCTCTGGGGGAGGAGGACGAGGACGTGGCGAGGGAGAGACAGAGAATCGTCCACGGCCTCGGACATGGAGACATCCTGGAGCTCCGGCAGCTCACCAAGGTAACGCTGACATCACTGTGACGTTGTGGTGACATCACTGTGACGTTGTGGTGTCGTTGTGGTGACATCACTGTGACGTTGTGGTGACATCACTGTGACGTTGTGGTGTCGTTGTGGTGACATCACTGTGTCGTTGTGGTGACATCACTGTGATGTTGTGGTGACATCACTGTGTCATTGTGGTGACATCACTGACGTTGTGGTGACATCACTGTGACGTTGTGGTGCCATCACTGTGACGTTGTGGTGACATCACTGACGTTGTGGTGACATCACTGTGACGTTGTGGTGCCATCACTGTGACGTTGTGGTGTCGTTGTGGTGACATCAGTGACATCACTTTGACGTTGTGGTGATGTTGTGGTGACATCACTGTGACGTTGTGGTGATGTTGTGGTGACATCACTGTGACATCACTCTGACATCACTGTGACATCACTGTGACGTTGTGGTGACATCACTGTGACGTTGTGGTGACATCACTATGACATCACTGACGTTGTGGTGACATCACTGTGACGTTGTGGTGACATCACTGTGACGTTGTGGTGTTGTTGTGGTGACATCAGTGTGACGTTGTGGTGACATCACTGTGACGTCACTGTGACATCACTGTGACGTTGTGGTGACGTTGTGATGACATCACTATGACATCACTATGACATCACTGTGACATCACTGCGACGTTGTGGTGACATCACTGTGACATCACTGTGTCGTTGTGGTGACATCACTGACGTTGTGGTGTCGTTATGGTCC
Source organism: Dissostichus eleginoides (assembly GCA_031216635.1). Classification (NCBI taxonomy): domain Eukaryota; kingdom Metazoa; phylum Chordata; class Actinopteri; order Perciformes; family Nototheniidae; genus Dissostichus; species Dissostichus eleginoides. Next base: position 1,086,059 of record CM062271.1, on the reverse strand, counting down.
CATCACTGTGACGTTGTGGCGATGTTGTGGTGACATCACTGTGACGTTGTGGCGATGTTGTGGTGACATCACTGTGACGTTGTGGTGTCGTTGTGGTGACATCACTGTGATGTTGTGGTGACATCACTGTGTCGTTGTGGTGACATCACTGTGACGTTGTGGTGACATCACTGTGATGTTGTGGTCCCATCACTGTGACGTTGTGGCGATGTTGTGGTGACATCACTGTGACGTTGTGGTGTCGTGGTGACATCACTGTGTTGTTGTGGTGACATCACTGTGATGTTGTGGTGACATCACTGTGTTGTTGTGGTGACATCACTGTGATGTTGTGGTGACATCACTGTGTCGTTGTGGTGACATCACTGTGACGTTGTGGTGACATCACTGTGATGTTGTGGTCCCATCACTGTGACGTTGTGGCGATGTGGTGGTGACATCACTGTGACGTTGTGGTGTCGTGGTGACATCACTGTGTTGTTGTGGTGACATCACTGTGATGTTGTGGTGACATCACTGTGATGTTGTGGTGACATCACTGTGACGTTGTGGTGACATCACTGTGACGTTGTGGTGCCATCACTGTGACGTTGTGGTGTCGTTGTGGTGACATCACTGTGACGTTGTGGTGATGTTGTGGTGACATCACTGTGACATCACTCTGACATCACTGTGACGTTGTGGTGACATCACTGTGACATCACTGTGACGTTGTGGTGACATCACTATGACATCACTCTGACATCACTGACGTTGTGGTGACATCACTGTGACGTTGTGGTGACATCACTGTGACGTTGTGGTGACATCACTGTGACGTTGTGGTGTCGTTGTGGTGACATCACTGTGACGTCACTGTGACATCACTGTGACGTTGTGGTGACGTTGTGATGACATCACTATGACATCACTGTGACATCACTGCGACGTTGTGGTGATGTTGTGGTGACATCACTGTGACATCACTGTGACATCACTGTGACGTTGTGGTGATGTTGTGGTAACATCACTGTGACGTTGTGGTGATATTGTGGTGACATCACTGTGACATCACTGTAACGTTGTGGTGATGTTGTGGTGACATCACTGTGACATCACTGTGACATCACTGTGACGTTGTGGTGATGTTGTGGTAACATCACTGTGACATCACTGTGACGTTGTGGTGATGTTGTAGTGACATCACTGTGACATCACTGTGACGTTGTGGTGATGTTGTGGTGACATCACTGTGACGTTGTGGTGACATCACTGTGACGTTGTGGTGACATCACTGTGACGTTGTGGTGATGTTGTGGGGACATCACTGTGACATCACTGTGACGTTGTGGTGATGTTGTGGTGACATCACTGTGACGTTGTGGTGAAGTTGTGGTGACATCACTGTGACGTTGTGGTGATGTTGTGGTGACATCACTGTGACATCACTATGACGTTGTGGTGATGTTGTGGTGACATCACTGTGACGTTGTGGTGATGTTGTGGTGACATCACTGTGACATCACTGTGACGTTGTGGTGACATCACTGTGACGTTGTGGTGATGTTGTGGTGACATCACTGTGACATCACTGTGACGTTGTGGTGATGTTGTGGTGACATCACTGTGACGTTGTGGTGAGGTTGTGGTGACATCACTGTGACGTTGTGGTGATGTTGTGGTGACATCACTGTGACATCACTATGACGTTGTGGTGATGTTGTGGTGACATCACTGTGACGTTGTGGTGATGTTGTGGTGACATCACTGTGACATCACTATGACGTTGTGGTGACATCACTGTGACGTTGTGGTGATTTTGTTGTGACATCACTGTGACATCACTGTGACATCACTGTGACATCACTGTGATGTTGTGGTGACATCACTGTGACGTTGTGGTGACATCACTGTGATGTTGTGGTGACATCACTATGACGTTGTGGTGACATCACTGTGATGTTGTGGTGACATCACTGTGACATTGTGGTGACATCACTGTGACGTTGTGGTGACATCACTGTGACGTTGTGGTGACATCACTGTGATGTTGTGGTGACATCACTGTGACATTGTGGTGACATCACTGTGACGTTGTGGTGACATCACTGTGATGTTGTGGTGACATCACTGTGACATTGTGGTGACATCACTGTGACATTGTGGTGACATCACTGTGACGTTGTGGTGACATCACTGTGACGTTGTGGTCACATCACTGTGACTCCGGTGACATCATCCTGTGTGTGTGTTTGTGTGTGTGTGTGAGACCCCCAGCTGTGAATCAGTGATCTGAGCTCAGTGTGTGTTCAGGTGTTCAAGAGGAAGCAAAAGCCGGCGGTGGATCGGCTGTGTGTGGGGATCCCCCCCGGAGAGGTGAGGAACCGCCCGTCAGGACATATAATAACAACAATAACAATAATAACAACAATAATAACAATAATAATACACATGAAGACATTAACGATTGATTTTATTTTGGTGTGACGAAATCTGGATTTATTCAAGTTTCTCAACAAAAACTACATTTTAAAAGATGACTTTGAACACATGGTGTGTGTGTGTGTGTGTGTGTGTGTGTGTGTGTGTGTGGTGTGTGTGTGTGTGTGTGTGTGTGTGTGTGTGTGTGTGTGTGTGTGTGTGTGTGTGTGTGTGTGTGTGTGTGTGTGTGTGTGTGTGTGTCTCTCTCTCTCTGTCTCTCTCTCTGTGTGCGTGTGTGTGTGTGTGTCTCTGTGTGTGTGTCTCTGTGTGTGGGTGTGTCTCTGTGTGTGGGTGTGTCTCTGTGTGTGTGTCTCTGTGGGTGTGTCTCTGTGTGTGTGTCTCTGTGTGTGTGTCTCTGTGTGTGTGTCTCTGTGTGTGTGTCTCTGTGTGTGTGTCTCTGTGTGTGTGTGTGTCTCTGTGTGTGTGTCTCTGTGTGTGTGTCTCTGTGTGTGTCAGTGTTTCGGGCTGCTGGGAGTGAATGGAGCGGGGAAGACGACCACCTTCAAGATGCTGACAGGAGACACACTGGTAACCAGCGGGGAGGCCTTTCTGGCCCGGAAGAGGTGAGGTCAGAGGTCACACAGAGGTCACAAAGGTTACAGACAGAGGTCACAAAGGTTACAGACAGAGGTCACACAGAGGTCAGATCGGTTACGGACAGAGGTCTCATAGAGGTCATAGCGGTTACGGACAGAGGTCACACAGAGGTCACACAGAGGTCAGAGCGGATGCCCTCAGGTCTGAGTTGTTCCTCTGAAACTGGAGCAACTTCCCTCTGAGGATTAAACCTTAAACAGTGGAACCCGGAGAACCTGGAGGACCTGGAGAACCTGGATATTATGTTCGTAACCTGTATTTAAATCAGGCTTTATAATTATTTGAGTGAGCGAGATCATGAAAGTGTATTTCAAGTGTATGAATTTATTGAGCTGTACTTAAATCAGGTTTTAAAATGGTTTGACTGATAGAGATCACGCAATGTTATTATCTGTTTATTGATTGTTCTGAACCTGCCTGAGGACCACAGATGGAAATGAGCTATAGCTCTAATCTGGCATATTGCATCTCTTCTCTTTGCTGAGATGAATGTTTTTGTATGCATGGTCCTTCTATAAATAAATACAAATACATGAGAGGACATTCACTTTCTTTCTTTGGTTATAAATCTCAACAAGCTTTCTAACTTCAGGTGTTATTAGAAAACCCAATGAAAGAGCAGAGAGTCATCTGACGAGCTGCTCTGTTCCTCGTTAAGCTCGTTAGTCACTATCAGGGTTAGACTCAGGGGGTTCAAGCTGTGGCCCGGGGACCCTGCAGGGACACAGACTCAGGGACTTTAATGTGTGTGTGTGTGTGTGTGTGTGTGTGTGTGTGTGTGTGTGTGTGTGTGTGTGTGTGTGTGTGTGTGTGTGTGTGTGTGTGTGTGTGTGTGTGTGTGTGTGTGTGTGTGTGTGTGTGTGTGTGTGTGTGTGTGTGTGTGTGTGTGTGTGTGTGTAGCATCCTGAGGGAGATGGGTGAGGTCCACAGGAACATGGGGTACTGTCCTCAGTTCGACTCCATCTACGAGCTGCTGACGGGCCGAGAGCATCTGGAGCTGTACGCTGTTCTGAGAGGAGTCCCTGAGAAGGAAGTCTGCGACGTGAGGCACACACACACACACACACACACTGCTGATGTTCAGGTGTAAATAACCTGTATTATTATTATATCAGTATCTCTTGTCTCTACTGGGACGTGTCTCCATGCTCTAATGTTCAAATAGCTCTTAATTGCTTCTCACCTCTGGAGGAACACAGGGATTTTAGCCTCTGCCGACCATTGACATGCACTAACACCTATTGAACACACCACAGAAGAAGAATAGCACCTCTTTTTAAAGGGGCTTTCTCTTATAGTACAGACTTTGGTAAAAACTAAAGATTTCAGACAAACTTTGGTCTAATTTTGTCAGAAATCTGAAAAACATTGGAAAATCTCAAACTGTAGTCGAACTGTGGTAAACATTTGTCAAACGTTGTCAAACGTTGTTGAACCGTTGTTGAACCGATGGATGTGGTGTGTTCGCTGGCAGGTGGCAGAGTGGGGCATCAGGAAGCTGGGTCTGCTGAAATACTCCGACAAATCTGCAGGAAGTTACAGCGGAGGGAACATGAGGAAGCTGTCCACAGCCATGGCTCTGATCGGAGCGCCACCTGTGGTGTTCCTGGTAACACACACGGACACACACACACACGG
>CM062271.1:1021364-1078864 GCA_031216635.1 Dissostichus eleginoides | reverse complement strand
GTGTGTGTGTGTGTGTGTGTGTGTGTGTGTGTGTGTGTGTGTGTGTGTGTGTGTGTGTGTGTGTGTGTGTGTGTGTGTGTGTGTGTGTGTGTGTGTGTCAGCATGGAGGAGTGTGAGGCTCTCTGCACCAGGATGGCCATCATGGTGAACGGCAGGTTCAAATGTCTGGGCAGCGTGCAGCACCTGAAGAACAGGTATGTTTGCGCTGCAGCTGCAACAATATAAAATCATGCCGAGTATATTTCTCTCATTTCTACTCAGAATACGTCGTTACACTCGATATAAGACCTGATCGTCTTTTCTTTAGTAAAGGCATCTTGCGCATCTTTTGAAGTCAAAGTCTCTTAAAAACATCTTATTTTAAGAGAAAACCTCCATCTAACATCAGAAGACAGCATCTGAGCATTTCTGACTTTTTTTGTAACAAATTCCCTAATTCTGGTCAAATATAGTTCAGAATAAGTTTCTAAATATCACATCTTTCCTTCAAGAAAACTCACCAAGTCATTTTGTACTTGTTCTATTTGCAGATTTGTTCACTTATTAAAAGAGAAAACTCCTTGTTTTTATTCGATATTTACTTGTTTTTGGATCAGCATTTTTTCCAGTGTAAAAAGACATTGTACAATAAAAATTAAAATACTAGAAATAAACATTCCAAAATGTAAACATCTCGATAGAAATAAAATGGCATTAAAAATAAAGTAGAAAACATACATGTTGAATTCCAAATGTATGGTTGTAATCAGAGGCCGATTTTTTTTAACAATGACGGAAAAACCTGAAAGCAGTCCGTCATTTTGACGGATTAGAACAAACTCAGAACAGCGCCGGAGCTTCCCCGCAGCGAGGCTCCGGTGTTCTGCCTGCCCGCCAAAAGGAGATATCGTTTCCCGTACAAATCATTGAAATGTCTGAGTGCTTTACGCTGTGGCGCGCTCCCACAAGGTGCAGTGGGCATGCATAACACTGTGTGTGTGTGTGTGTGTGTGTGTGTGTGTGTGTTATAATTCGTGGTTGATGTCCCCAGGTTTGGGGACGGGTACACCATCATCCTGCGGGTGGGGGGTCCGGACGCAGACCTGCTGCCCGTCATGAAGTTCATCGAGAGCGAGCTGAGCGGCAGCACCCTGAAGGAGAAGCACCGCAACATGCTGCAGTACCAGCTGCCCTCCTCCCTCACCTCGCTCACACACATCTTCTCCATCCTGGCCCACCACAAGGAGGCGCTGTGCATCGAGGACTACTCCGTCACCCAGACCACGCTGGACCAGGTACTGAGGGGACCTGTGGGTTAGGGTGGAGGAACACTGCTAATGTTTCTCCTTTTTAGGTTACTCAGAGGAGGTTAAACTCTCCACCCTGACTCTCACCTGAGCAGCATCTGAACCAGGTGTGATCTGAACCAGGTGTGATCTGAACCAGGTGTGATCGGAACCAGGTATGATCTGAACCAGGTGTGATCTGAACCAGGTGTGATCTGAACCAGGTGTGATCTGAACCAGGTATGATCTGAACCAGGTGTGATCTGAACCAGGTGTGATCTGAACCAGGTGTGATCTGAACCAGGTGTGATCTGAACCAGGTGTGATCTGAACCAGGTGTGATCGGAACCAGGTGTGATCGGAACCAGGTGTGATCTGATCCAGGTGTGATCAGGGGATCCAGGTTCAGGTGTCTGATGAGGTGTGAGGGGGTCTGGAGCCCCATGCAGGGCACCATGTGGCGTAGGAGCCCCGTATCTAGGGGTCTGGATGAAGGTCTACCAGCCGACCCTACAGGAGGAACTGAGTCTATATCCTGTGTGAACTTCATCCTGTTCCTTCAGATTCAGTTTGAGTTCCTCTGTTCTTTATTAGATGAATGATGCTTCAGAGCTTCAGGTTCTGACGCTCCCTCTCTGTCTCTCAGGTGTTCGTGAACTTTGCGAAGGACCAGAGTGACGACTATCACTCCAAAGAGACGTCTGTGAGGCGGAGAGACGTCGCCATCGAGGTGCCCCCCCCCCTCAGCTGCAGCCCGGGGGCCGCAGAGGGGGGGGCGGTGCGGGAGAGCGCCATGTGACCGCCGTGATGTCACACTGTGATGTCACTATGGGCGGAGCCACCGGCCGCCTCATGCCAGTCAATGCAAGACTTTAAGACCTAAACTTGAATAAGACTTCTTCTTCTTCTGTGGTGCGTCCGCCGGGAAACCAGCGAAGAAGAATCCGAATCATTTCAAACGGCCGAGGGATCGACTGCAAATCTTTTTTTAGAAAACGTTTGATTCCGTTTTTATCAGTGTTTTATTTATAAGTGAGTTTAATTTGTCCTTTTTATTTTAGCGGGGCATTATGACTGTTCCCTGTAGCGTCTAACAGCCAATCAGAGTGCTCGATGCTGCACGGAGGAACAGACGGATGATTTTATAGGTTGATGTTTTTTAAGAAAACTGGAAGCCGGTGTGTGTGAGCTTTTATTGTGAAAGGAAGAGCAAGTGTTGAACATCAATAAAACAAAGAAACTGACTCTGCTTCGTCCGTTATTTAAAAACGTGAATAAAATGAGGAACGAATAAATCCATCAGAGAGTAACATATTAAATAAGACAAGATGTTATTACTGATGAACCCATCAGAACCCCTCTTTGAAGGAACCCATCAGAACCCCTCTTTGAAGGAACCCATCAGAACCCCTCTTTAAAGGGACCCATCAGAACACCTCTTTATTAAAGGAACCCATCAGAACACCTCTTTGTTAAAGGGACCCATCAGAACACCTCTTAGTTAAAGGGACCCATCAGAACACCTCTTTGTTAAAGGGACCCATCAGAACACCTCTTTGTTAAAGGGACCCATCAGAACACCTCTTTGTTAAAGGGACCCATCAGAACACCTCTTTGTTAAAGGGACCCATCAGAACACCTCTTAGTTAAAGGGACACATCAGAACACCTCTTTAAAGGAACCCATCAGAACACCTCTTAGTTAAAGGGACCCATCAGAACACCTCTTAGTTAAAGGGACCCATCAGAACAACTCTAAGTTAAAGGGACCCATCAGAACACCTCTAAGTTAAAGGGACCCATTAGAACACCTCTTAGTTAAAGGAACCCATCAGAACACCTCTTAGTTAAAGGGACCCATCAGAAAACCTCTTTGTTAAAGGGACCCATCAGAACACCTCTTAGTTAAAGGAACCCATCAGAACACCTCTTAGTTAAAGGGACCCATCAGAACACCTCTTAGTTAAAGGGACCCATCAGAACACCTCTTAGTTAAAGGAACCCATCAGAACACCTCTAAGTTAAAGGGACCCATCAGAACACCTCTAAGTTAAAGGGACCCATTAGAACACCTCTTAGTTAAAGGGACCCATTAGAACACCTCTTAGTTAAAGGGACCCATTAGAACACCTCTTAGTTAAAGGGACCCATTAGAACACCTCTTAGTTAAAGGGACCCATCAGAACACCTCTTAGTTAAAGGAACCCATCAGAACACCTCTTAGTTAAAGGAACCCATCAGAACACCTCTTAGTTAAAGGGACCCATCAGAAAACCTCTTTGTTAAAGGGACCCATCAGAACACCTCTTAGTTAAAGGGACCCATCAGAACACCTCTTAGTTAAAGGGACCCATCAGAACACCTCTTAGTTAAAGGACACCCATGAAAACTCTTTAGTTAAAGGGACAAGAAAAAAAATCAGGGAAGGACCTCAGAACACCTCTTAGTTAAAGGACCCATCAGAACCTCTTTATAAGGGATCAGTGTTCATGTTGACAGAGATCAGTGTTCATGTTGACAGAGATCAGTTTCACGTTGACAGAGATCAGTGTTCATGTTGACAGAGATCAGTGTTGACAGAGATCAGTGTTCATGTTGACAGAGATCAGTGTTGACAGAGATCAGTGTTCATGTTGACAGAGATCAGTGTTGACAGAGATCAGTGTTCATGTTGACAGAGATCAGTGTTCATGTTGACAGAGATCAGTCAGAACCACGACTGGTTTTATTACCTGCAGGTTTACACATACGAGGAATTAGCTTTGGTTTATGTGGTGCCTTGTTCAGGATTTACAGTTTTACGAAGCATAGCCCTTTGTGAATGCAGGAGAAGGCTATAGTTGTGACTTTGTAATATCTAAATAAAATAGGTTTTATATATTTAATGTAATATATAAATTACATTGTGGACTTCCGGTGAGGGCAGCGCCATGTAGAGACGGAGTTTTGTTGAGCTCCTCATGAGAACGACTAATGTCAGAATATTGCTCTTTTAAAACCACTTGAACTGACTCCAAGCGACTTGATACACAAGTTATATCCATAGCCAAACGATTGCTGAGTAAATATGCCGAAAAATCGCCAGGGAAACAACAAGTTGGAGCCGGCGGCGGAGGCTAGCGCTAATGCTAACCTGGCAGACGACGCAGACATCAACGACCAACACGTGGTACTTAACGCTATTGCGTCTCTTAAACGGGACCTGGTGGCGAAAATTGAGGAAAAGGCGATAGCACAGTCGGCTCCAAATACAGACTACCCAGATTCAGACGGGATTACGAAGTGTGGTGGAACAAGTCAACAAAAGAATTGAAGTAACCGAGGGCCGAGTATCTGAGCTGGAGGCTGAGGTTAGCAACCACTCGGACTCAATCACCTGCATGACATCAGATGTTACTGGTATGAAAAAAGAACTGGCCACACTGAGGGACCGTTGCGAAGATTTGGAGGCAAGATCACGTCGCTGTAATATCCGCATTATAGGAGTGAAGGAAGGACGGGAGCATGGGAAGCACCCATCTCAGTTTGTGGCTGATATGCTAAAAGTTTCCCTTGGTCTCGACAAGCCCCCGACCCTGGACCGGGCGCACCGCGCTCTCCGCAGCAGAGCGACACAAGACGGGCTCCCACCGCGGGCTTTTATTGTGAAATGCCACTATCTCTCCGAAAAAGAATCGCTGCTAAAGAAAGCAATAGAGATGAAATCAGTGACGACCCCGACGGTGACCAGATCCGGCTTCTGCCGGACTTTACTCAGGCGGTGAGTAAACAGCGGGCAGCCTTTACCGAGGTGAGAGGGCTGCTGCGGAACTGCGAGGGAGTGCGCTACGGCCTGAAATACCCTGCCATATTGATGATCACAACATCGGGGGGCCACGAGGCAAGTTTCAGCGATCCAAAACTGGCAAAGGAGTTTGTTCTTAACAAGGTGGTGCGCAAGGCTTCATAATGGACATGTTCTGGTGAGTATTGGCCAAGGGCTAAAATTCCAGCTCCATATGCTGTAGATGGAGACGAGAAACAACTCAGCCGGACAATATATGTGGTTATGTTTGGGAAACATTTTCTTTCTCCCTATCTAGAATTCTCAGGATTTCCCATTTGATACCGTTTCTTTTTTCTTTATTGTTCTTGCTGGGAAAATGTTTGAGGCAAGCCACGTCACGGACAATAATATCATTGTGTAACCATATGGGACATTAACGTTTTATTTTATTGAGCCATAACATGTTCAGGGCTGTTACATTACCTAGCTGATATTTCAAACTAGGATGTCGCTATATTCAGCATTGCCTGGTCAGCTGAAGAGAAGGAGCTATATTGAGTTAATTGTTCAGTTCCCATGGGGGGCTCGCATGGTAAGCAGTTTAGGAGAAGAGGTTTACTGGAAGTGCAAGCAGTCTCCATGCGGGAGACAAGCATAACGTTTGTCGTGTTGTCATTGTGTTTTATGTTTGTGAAAATGTATGTGTACAAGTGCTCATCCTCCCCTTCCCACCCTTTTTTGTTTTGTTTTTGTTTTTTGGCTACAATCCTTTTACCAAGCTCAGGGACTCCCCAATGCAGTAGAAGGACCATATCGATGGCGTCTGTTGATAAAGGTATAGGCAGGGCAGACACCACGGTGGTGAGTTGGAATGTAAGGGGATTGAATCACCCGGTTAAGCGAAGCAAGGTGTTTTCTCATCTAAACAAATTAAAAACTGAAATAGCATATTTACAGGAAACTCATTTATTAAATAAAGACCAGCTAATGCTTCAAAGAGCAGGATTTACACAGGTTTTCCACTCCGATTTTAATAGCAAGAGCAGGGGGGTAGCTATTCTCCTGCACAGAGATGTGCAGTTTGAAGAGCCAAAATCCATAAGGGACAAAAATGGTCGTTACATAATTATTCAAGGTAAACTGTTCAATAAGCCAGTAGTGCTTGCGAATGTGTATGCCCCAAATTGGGATAACGTTGATTTCTTCAGGAATCTTTTCTCACTGTTGCCAGGCCTAGACTCGCATGAATTAATATTAGGGGGGGACCTAAATTGTGTCCTAGACTCTGTACTAGATCGTTCTGGCAGTAAGGTCACCACACCTAATAAATCAGCAAGCTGCATAAATACATTCCTTCAAGCCTACGGAGTGATTGACCCCTGGAGATTTAAATACCCGACTTCCAAACAGTTCTCTTTTTTCTCCCCAGTACACCAAACCTACTCTAGAATTGATTGTTTTTTAATAGACCAAAAACTATTGCCCATAACTACACAGGTGGAATACAACAGTATAGTCATATCAGACCATTGCCCAGTACTTTTGAAGCTCCGTTTTCCGGAAAATATACTCCGCCAACGCGTATGGCGCCTTAATCCTAGGCTGCTTGCGGAAAAAAACTTTGTTGACTTTATAAACACACAAATAGATTTCTTTCTCGAAACCAATGAGTCCCCAGAGATAAGTTATTTCACACTATGGGAAACCATGAAAGCATATGTAAGGGGGCAAGTGATATCTTATAACGCTGGTGAAACTAAAAGGAAATTCAAACGAGCTACAGAATTGATTGATAGGATTAAAGTGATTGACCGATTACATTCAATATCGCCTTCGGAGAATCTTTACAAGGAGAGAATTTCGCTTCAGACAGAATTTGATTCTCTGTCCAATGGGGACGCTGTAGATCTTCACTTAAAATCACGCTTTAATTTCTACGAACATGGGGAGCGTGCCAGCAAGCTTTTGTGCCATCAACTTAAACAGTCAGCAACAGCAGGTTTTATATCTGCAATAAAAGATGAGGAAGGTAATATTGTCACAGACCAAAAAAACATTAATGCCCAGTTCCAGTCTTTCTATGAGAATCTGTACACCTCGGGGGCAAGTAGCAAGGAATTAGTAGATGACTTCTTTAGTAAAATTGAAATGCCCTCCTTGGATGAATCAGACAAATCTGGACTGGAGAGAAATATAACTTTAACAGAGATTGACAACGCAATTAAAAGATGAAGCCTGGAAAAGCTCCAGGCCCTGATGGTTATCCAGGTGAATTTTTTAAGAAATTTGCCCCTAAACTACTGCCGCTATAGTAAAGGTATTCGAGGAGGTCCTGGTTAGGAAGGCTCTTCCCCCGACTATGACGCAGGCCTCTATCTCATTATTACTCAAAAAGAATAAAGATCCGTTGTTGTGTGAATCATATCGCCCGATTGGTCTTTTATGTTGCGACTATAACATTCTAACCAAGGTCCTAGCAGGGAGGCTTGAGAAAATGATGCCTAAATTGATACATCCAGATCAGACTGGTTTCATTGTGGGTAGACAACTTTCAAGCAACCTCCGCCGTGTGTTCAATGTTATCTACCAGCCCAACAATGTCGAACCGGAACTTATTATATCCTTGGATGCACAAAAGGCGTTTGATAGGACTGAATACAATTACCTGTTCACTGCGCTCGAGAAGTTCGGCTTCGGCCATACTTTTTGTTGGCTGATCAAGATCCTTTATACAGCGCCTAAAGCGAACACTCTGCGAGCTGTTTCTACACGGACCCGCACTAAAGTTAATGTGGCGTCGGTGTGTAGATATGCTAAAACAATGTCGGACACCGTCATTTTCTCTGGTCCCCTCCCCAATCTGATCAATGACCACATGTATAGCCGCATATCATCATTTCAGCGCTGGTTGTCTTGGTGGTGCCCAGCAAACGATGTGGGCTTCGTAAATAATTGGACAGCCTTCTGGGGAAAACCTGGTCTGATTAAGAGAGACGGCATTCATCCTACTTTGGAAGGTGCACATCTCATTTCCGCAAACATTTCAGAGCTTTGTGGACTTAATCCATGACAAACTGGAGTTGAGACCAGGAGGCGGAGTCGCAGTCTTACACGCTTCTCTGCGCTCTCTCCTGGGCAGTCATCCATAGGAATCCCGAACCCAATAAAATACCCAATATTAACGGTGTGTGTGTCTGCCCAAGGACATTTAAAGTAAACCTAATAGAGGTGTCATACATAATAACCTAATCAAAGTAAATGTAACAACTACTACAGTGCAACAAAACAGGAAGATTAAATGTGGTCTCTTAAATATAAGATCTCTAGCATCTAAAGCAATATTGGTAAATTATTTAATATCAGATTATAATATTGATATTTGCTGTCTCACTGAAACTTGGTTGAGACATGAAGAATATGTCAGCATAAATGAAGCCACTCCACCCAGCCATATCAATACTCACATTGCTCGAGGCACAGGCCGAGGAGGTGGAGTTGCAGCCATCTTTGACTCAAATTTACTTATCAATACTAAACCAAAATTAAATTATACCTCCTTTGAAAGTCTTGTTTTTAGTCTTACGCATCCGACCTGGAAAACTTTGCAGCCAATCTTATTTGTTACAGTGTACCGTGCTCCAGGTCCTTATTCAGAATTCTGATCAGAGTTCTCTGAGTTTTTATTAACTTTGGTTCTTAAAACAGATAAAGTGATTATCGTAGGTGACTTTAATATTCATGTTGACGATGATAAAAATATCCTTACTGTTGCATTTAACTCTGTATTAGATTCTATTGGTTTCCGTCAGAGTGTAAATAAACCAACCCACTGCTATAATCACACTCTCGACCTTGTTCTGACTTATGGTATTGAAATTGAGCAACTATTAGTCGATCCGCATAATCCTGCTTTATCCGACCATTTCTTAGTAACTTGTGAAGTTCTGTTGCTAGACTACAAAGCATCAGTCACAAGCTCCTGCAGCAGAAACCTGTCTGTTAGCGCTATAGCCACATGTAAGGAAGAGATTCCATCAACACTTAACCTGATAGCATGTCTGCATGTAAGGAAGAGATTCCATCAATACTTAACTTGATAGCATGTCTGCATGTAAGGAAGAGATTCCACCAATACTTACCCCGATAGCATGTCTGCATGTAAGGAAGAGATTCCATCAATACTTAACTTGATAGCATGTCTGCATGTAAGGAAGAGATTCCACCAATACTTACCCCGATAGCATGTCTGCATGTAAGGAAGAGATTCCATCAACACTTAACTTGATAGCATGTCTGCATGTAAGGAAGAGATTCCACCAATACTTAACCCGATAGCATGTCTGCATGTAAGGAAGAGATTCCATCAATACTTAACTTGATAGCATGTCTGCATGTAAGGAAGAGATTCCATCAATACTTAACCTGATAGCATGTCTGCATGTAAGGAAGAGATTCCATCAATACTTAACTTGATAGCATGTCTGCATGTAAGGAAGAGATTCCATCAATACTTAACCCGATAGCATGTCTGCATGTAAGGAAGAGATTCCACCAATACTTAACCCGATAGCATGTCTGCATGTAAGGAAGAGATTCCATCAATACTTAACCTGATAGCATGTCTGCATGTAAGGAAGAGATTCCACCAATACTTAACTTGATAGCATGTCTGCATGTAAGGGAGAGATTCCACCAATACTTAACTTGATAGCATGTCTGCATGTAAGGAAGAGATTCCATCAATACTTAACTTGATAGCATGTCTGCATGTAAGGGAGAGATTCCATCAATACTTAACCTGATAGCATGTCTGCATGTAAGGAAGAGATTCCATCAACACTTAACTTGATAGCATGTCTGCATGTAAGGAAGAGATTCCATCAATACTTAACTTGATAGCATGTCTGCATGTAAGGAAGAGATTCCATCAATACTTAACTTGATAGCATGTCTGCATGTAAGGAAGAGATTCCATCAATACTTAACTTGATAGCATGTCTGCATGTAAGGAAGAGATTCCATCAACACTTAACTTGATAGCATGTCTGCATGTAAGGAAGAGAATCCATCAATACTTAACCCGATAGCTTGTCTGCATGTAAGGAAGAGAATCCATCAATACTTAACCCGATAGCATGTCTGCATGTAAGGGAGGAAACTTATACAACATGTACACCACCCCACATTGATCATGTTGTTGATAGTGCTACAGATGCGCTGCGAACACATTTAGACTCTGTTGCTCCTTTGAAAAAGAAGAAAATAAAACAACATGGCCTAGCTCCATGGCATGATGCCGAAACCCGCTAAATAAAGCAAGAGTCGAGACAACTTGAAAGGATATGGCGTTCCACTAAACTCGAAGAATCTCGTTTAATTTGGCGTATTACTCTCAATGAATATAAGAAAGCACTGCGTGAAGCGAGAGCAGCTTACTACTCTTCAGACAGACAGACAGACAGACAGACAGACAGACAGACAGACAGACAGAGAGTCAGCCAGGCTGACAGAGAGACAGACAGACAGACAGACAGACAGACAGACAGACAGACAGACAGACAGACAGTCAGAGAGTCAGCCAGGCTGACAGAGAGCCACAGCTCTATGAGCCTTCTATTCCCATAGCACTCAGTAGAATGATTTTATGTGCTTTTTTAACGATAAAATTGTTACTCTTAGAAACAAAATTAATGACCTCTTGCCTTCGACCAGTATAGTGTTATCAACAGCTCCCGGAAACGTAAGTTCTAATATTACACTAGATAGTAAATTAGAATGCTTTTCAGCCATAAACCTTGAACAATTGAATTCAATGATTCTCTCTTCTAAACCATTTACGTTTATCTTAGACCCGATTCCAACTCAGCTGTTAAAGGAAGTTTTTCCATTAATTAGCACTGTTTATTAAATATTATGAATATGTCTTTATTATCGGGCTATGTTCCACAATCATTAAAGTAGCAGTGATAAAACCGCTTCTTAAAAAGCACAACCTCGATCCAGAGGTTTTAGCCAACTATAGACCTATTTCTAATCTTCCGTTCCTCTCAAAAATTCTTGAGAAAGCGGTCGCAAAACAGTTGTGTGATTACTTAGAAAACAATGATTTATTTGAAGATTTTCAGTCTGGCTTTAGAACACATCATAGCACAGAGACAGCTCTGGTTAAAGTCACAAATGACCTTCTAATAGCCTCAGACAAAGGACTTGTCTCTATTCTTGTCTTACTCGATCTCAGTGCTGCATTTGATACTATCGACCATGATATCCTATTGCAAAGACTAGAGCACTTAGTTGGCATAAAGGGAACTGCTTTAGGCTGGTTTAGGTCCTATCTATCTGAACGCTCTCAGTTTGTATGTGTCAACGATAAATCTTCCATGCAAACCAAAGTTAGCCATGGAGTGCCACAGGGCTCAGTGCTTGGACCTATTTTGTTCACATTATATATGCTTCCGTTAGGCAATATTATAAGGAATCATTCTGTACAGTTTCATTGTTATGCGGATGATACTCAACTATATTTATCAATCAAGCCTGATGAAATTAATCATCTAAATAAAATTCAAGACTGCCTTAAGGACTTAAAAACGTGGATGACTTTAAACTTTTTGATGTTAAACACGGCCAAAACTGAAGTTATTGTACTCGGCCCAAAGAATCTACGAAACAAATTATCTAAAGATATACTAACTATGGATGGCATTAATTTGGCCTCCAGTGAGACTGTAAGGAATCTTGGTGTTATATTTGATCAGGATTTATCCTTTAACGCCCACATAAAATCTATTTCAAGGACCGCCTACTTCCATCTACGTAACATTGCAAAAATCAGGCATATCTTGCCTCAAAACGATGCAGAGAAACTAGTCCATGCATTTGTTACTTCAAGGCTAGATTATTGTAACTCTCTATTATCAGGGTGTACCAAGAAGTCAGTTAAGTCGCTTCAGCTGATTCAAAATGCTGCAGCACGTGTACTAACCAGAGTTAGGAAAAGGGACCACATTACTCCTGTTCTGGCTGCCTTACACTGGCTCCCTATAGAACATAGGATAGAATTTAAAATTCTTCTTCTCGCCTACAAAGCCCTTAATGGGCAGGCGCCATCTTACCTTAAAGAACTCATTATACCCTACTGTCCTACTAGGGCATTGCGTTCCAAGAATGCAGGGTTGTTGGTTGTTCCTAGAGTCTCTAAAAGTACAATGGGAGCCAGAGCCTTTTCTTATCAAGCTCCACATTTGTGGAATCAGCTTCCAGTTTGTGTTCGGGCGGCAGACACCCTATCCGTTTTTAAGAGTGCGCTTAAGACCTTCCTTTTTGATAAAGCTTATAGTTAGGGCTGATTAGATTCAGCCCCTAGTTTAGCTGCTATAGGCTTAGTTTGTCGGGGGACACTTTACTTTACTTCTTCCTTCTCTCTGTCTGTACCTGTGTACTCTCATGTTCCGAATAACCCAGCTTCCCCAAATTTCTTTTTGGTGTCTATCTACGCCGGGACCCTGAGTCGAGGCTGATCCTGTTGCTGTGGTCCTGAGTCCTGGATCGCGAGCCCTGGATCCTGAGTCGTGGCTGATCCTGTTGCTGTGGTCCTGAGTCCTGGATCGCGAGCCCTGGATCTTGAGTCGTGGCTGTGCCTGTTGCTGTGGTCCTGGATCATAAGTCCTGGATGGATATCCTCGTGGATTCATCTTCTTATTATAGACACATGCATTTCAAACATTTGGACTACCTATGTTGTAAATGTATTATCTTCTCAATTTACACACGGCATCTATTGCAGTCTGTCCGTCCTGGGAGAGGGATCCCTCCTCTGTTGCTCTCCCTGAGGTTTCTCCCATTTTTTTCCCCTTTAAACTGTGGGGTTTCTCCTTTTTCTGGAAGTGTTTCCTTGTACGATGTGAGGGTCTAAGGACAGAGGGTGTTGTCTACTGATATTCTGTAAAAACTGTGAAGTCCACTGAGACAAATGTAACATTTGTGATATTGGGCTATATAAATAAACATTGATTGATTGATTGATAAAGCTTCAATTCGAACTAATAGGACAATGTCTCATTATTTCCCACTTTTTCGTGGGACACCACAGGGTTGTCCACTGAGCCCCCAGATATTCGATATTGCTATAGAGCCCCTGGCAATACTGTTAAGAGAGACCGCTAGTCTGATTGGAGTGCAAAGGGGGGGAGAATTGCATAAATTGTCGCTCTATGCGGATGATCTTCTTCTTTTTCTTCCGGATCCCCGTGCTACTATACCTATTGCCTTGGAACTTATCGCCGAGTTTGGCCGGGTGTCGGGCTATAAATTAAACCTGAGTAAAAGTGTTCTATTCTCCATTAATGATAAAGCAATTCAAATGTCATTTCAGAACTTCCCTTTCTCTGTGTGTGAGGACAGCTTTACATACCTAGGTGTCTGTGTCACTTACAAATACAAAGATCTGATGGACAATCATTTTAAAACAGTGCTTGTTGAGGCTAAACTGGACATGGAGAGATGGTCGACCCCCCCCCTGTCACTAGCTGGCAGGGTTAATTCTGTTAAAATGACGATCATGCCCAGGTTCTTATTTCTGTTTCAGGCAATCCCAATCTTCATCCCTAAATCCTTCTTTAGGGAATTAAATAAATGCACTTCCACTTTTATTTGGAATAAAGCTGTACCTCCCATTAGGAAAGAGTATTTGGAAAGGCCAAAGGGGGAGGGTGGTTTGTCCTTACCCAATTATTTGTATTATTATTGGGCTGCCAACATCCACAAGCTGATGTTTTGGGTTGATGTGACGGACGAATCCCCAGTTTGGTCTGTAATGGAGCAGCATTCAGGTAATCCAGTGTCACTTTGCTCTTTCATTTGCGCTCCACTACCCTTGAGTAAAAACTACTGAACGAATAACCCAGTCATCCAAGGCTCCCTAAAGATATGGACTCAGTTTAGAATTCATTTCAAACACAAACAGGCACTTGTTGCTTCCCCAATTCTGGCAAATGTACATTTTTCTCCATCTCTCACTGATCCATCTTTTCGGTTATGGCATGGGAGAGGGATTAGGTGTGTTAAAGATCTTTTTAAAAATGGACACTTTATTTCTTTTGAACAGTTAAAGAAGGATTTCAATATCCCACAGTCATGTTTCTTCAGATATTTGCAGATACGTAGTTATGTCAGGACCCACTTCTCTCTAGCAGCCCCACAGAGCACCTGGACTGATGACTGTTTAAATATGGATCCCTGTGACAGGGGTCTGGTGTCTGTATTATATGACAATATTCAGAGGGTCGCCGCTCCGTCGCTTAATCACTTGATGAGGCAATGGGAGGAAGAGCTGGGAATAACTATATCAGATACGATTTGGCAGGCAGCAATTACATTTGTCCACTCATCCTCAATGTGCATTAGACATGGGCTGCTACAATTTAAGGTTTTGCATAGGTTGCATCTATCTGCAAGTAAACTGGCCAGATTTTACCCAGGTTTCGACCCAACCTGCATCAGGTGCAGTCGGGACCCGGCCAGCCTAAGTCACATGTTTCGGCTCTGTCCAAAACTGGCCCCTTTTCGGACAGGTATATTTAAAACCTTTTCGTACATGTGTAACACGGCTGTGGATGCAAACCCATTGACTGCATTATTTGGCGTGGTCACACAGGAGACACGAATAACAACTGATCAGGCTGAGGCTGTGGCATTCTCTACCCTACTTGCTAGACGTCTGATACTCTTTAGTTGGAAGAAGGCTGCACCGCCGTCTCATCAGCGCTGGGTAGAGGAAGTAATGTCCCATCCTAAACTTGAGCAGCTAAAGCACACTACCCGGGGCTCTATCGCAAAGCACTATAAGGTCTGGCAACCGTTTCTGTCCTACTTTGAGAACGAATTCTCTAACATTAAATAACGTAGCCAACCCCCCCCCCCACATTGTTTTTTATTCATTTATGTTTTCATTTTTACTTTTGGTTATTTAACCATGTAGTTTTTAATTTAATAATTTATGTTTATGTTATTTTCTATATACATATTTTGTATACTTTCTGTGTGTGCTGTATTTTGTTATATGTGGAAAATCAATACAAATATTTGAATAATAAATGAACAGACTGACAACAGAAAACACATGTTCACATTTAATTTATTATTCAGTTTTTATATAAAGAGTTTCATCATCAGGTAATAATCAGTTAGTAGAACACAAGCCCCGCCCACCCCACATATCTGCCACCTGATTGGCTGCTGCTGCTGTCACTCACACTGACTGACAGACCCATAACACCTCCACCTAAAATATATATTTATTTATTTATTAGTATTTATGAATATATTTATTCTGATGTTATTACATTAGAATTCTGACGACGTTCTGCTGCGCTGTGATTGGCTGAGGAACAGGAAGTCACTTCATTGGAGAGAAGGAGCATGGGAACATGAGTTTATTCTCCTGAGAGGACAGGTGTCCCACGCAGCTCCGCACTGAGGACAGAGGGACAGCATTACTATATATCCATATATATATCAATGAGCATTACTTATAGTGCATGAGCTCATCACCGTCCAGATGTTTAACACACAGTTTCCCAACAACACAACATATTAAATATAACAAATAAATAAAAACTGCTTATTGTTGTTGATGAATCTGAGAAGCAAACAGATGAAAGGCACAGAGTTTAATATCAACTCATATAAAGATCTATAAAGATGTGTAAAGTGAATCTGACCTGCAGACACCACCCGGGCGTCGGAGTGAGACCTGTGACGGACCTCAGCTCTCTGATCAGCACTCTGAAACCACCAGAGGGCGTGCACTGACACACACACACACACACACACACACACACACGCGCACGCGCACGCACACGCACACGCACACGCACACGCACACGCACACGCACACGCACACGCACACACACACACACACACACGTAAGTATATTTCTTACAGTGTATATCTGATCATAATATTTTGAGTGTTGTGTACATTTTTGAATTTTTACAGTGCATATTTTACAAATGTAAAGTGTAGTTTATTTCTTACAGTGTAGTGTTATTGTTTACGGTGTACCTGTGTGTGTTGTTTACAGTGTAGTGTTGTTGTTTACAGTGTAGTGTTGTTGTTTACAGTGTAGTGTTGTTGTTTACAGTGTAGTGTGTTGTTTACAGTGTAGTGTTATTGTTTACAGTGTAGTGTGTTGTTTACAGTGTAGTGTGTTGTTTACAGTGTAGTGTTGTTGTTTACAGTGTAGTGTTGTTGTTTACAGTGTAGTGTTATTGTTTACAGTGTAGTGTGTTGTTTACAGTGTAGTGTTATTGTTTACAGTGTACCTCTGTTGTTGTTTACAGTGTAGTGTTATTGTTTACGGTGTACCTGTGTGTGTTGTTTACAGTGTAGTGTTGTTGTTTACAGTGTAGTGTTGTTGTTTACAGTGTACCTGTGTTGTTGTTTACAGTGTAGTGTTATTGTTTACGGTGTACCTGTGTGTGTTGTTTACAGTGTAGTGTTATTGTTTACAGTGTAGTGTTATTGTTTACAGTGTACCTCTGTTGTTGTTTACAGTGTAGTGTTATTGTTTACGGTGTACCTGTGTGTGTTGTTTACAGTGTAGTGTTGTTGTTTACAGTGTAGTGTTGTTGTTTACAGTGTACCTGTGTTCAGCCGGCCACACTCGCTGTGAAAGGCTCCCAGCAGCTTGCCGTACCCAGGTGCATCATGGGAGGTGACGGCAGCCTGGAAGGCGTCGCCCCAAACAGCCGGACCTCCGGGACGCATCAGGTGAGAGGAGAGCTCGAATACACCTGCACACACCTGGGGTGTTAATATCACCTGGACACACACCTGGACACACACCTGGACACACACCTGTACACACACCTGTACACACACCTGGACACACACCTGCACACACCTGGGGTGTTAATATCACCTGGACACACACCTGGACACACACCTGGACACACACCTGGACACACACCTGGACACACACCTGTACACACACCTGGACACACACCTGTACACACACCTGTACACACACCTGTACACACACCTGTACACACAACTGGACACACAACTGGACACACACCTGGGGTATGTACAGTGTGGGTGTGTGTGTGTCTGTGTGTGTGTGTCTGTGTGTGCTGTGTGTGTGTGTGTGTGTGTGTATGTGTGTGTGTGTGTGTGTGTGTGTCTGTTACCTCCCTCCTGGGGGGGGCTCTGCAGGTGACTCCATGGCACCAGGTAAGTGACCTCATTATCCTGCGACACCAACATGGGGATCGCCACGGAGACGTAGTCCTTCAGCCAGATGGGGTCCTGAGAGAGAGCTGCCCTCACCGCTGCCCGCTGAGAGTAGCTGTCTGTGGGGGGAATGAGTCAGCATTATGAGTCCTGAACATGAGTCAGCATTATGAGTCCTGAACATGAGTCAGCATTATGAGTCACATGGTGAAATCCCATTGGACCAGGGAGATGCTGCCTTCAGGGACCAACACAGAAATAGGGCATCTTTAACCACAGTTCCTCTCTAAGGTGGCGTAGAACCACAGAAGAAGAAGGAGCTCACCATACTTCCAGATATGGAAGACCTTGTTCAGGCCGCCGTACTCCACGCTCCAGTAGCCAATCAGCTGAGAGTGGGCGGTGCGCAGGTGGATCTTCTCATTGGTCAGTTTGAGGAACGCTGCGTTCAGGTGCGGCTGGATGCTGTAGGTCCGGAACTCATAGAAGGTTCTGTGTTCCTGCTGGGAGCCGGAAGAGAGGCGCACGCAGGGCTGTGGAGGGTAACAAGAAGAAGTACTCAGGTCGTGTACTTCAGTAGCAGTAGAAGTACTCAGGTCGTGTACCTCAGTAGCAGTAGAAGTACTCAGGTCGTGTACTTCAGTAGCAGTAGAAGTACTCAGGTCGTGTACCTCAGTAGCAGTAGAAGTACTCAGGTCGTGTACCTCAGTAGCAGAAGAAGTACTCAGGTCGTGTACCTCAGTAGCAGAAGAAGTACTCAGGTCGTGTACTCAGTAGCAGAAGTACTCAGGTCGTGTACTTCAGTAACAGTAGAAGTACTCAGGTCGTGTACCTCAGTAACAGTAGAAGTACTCAGGTCGTGTACTTCAGTAGCAGTAGTAGTACTCAGGTCGTGTACCTCAGTAGCAGTAGAAGTACTCAGGTCGTGTACTTCAGTAGCAGAAGAAGTACTCAGGTCGTGTACCTCAGTAGCAGTAGAAGTACTCAGGTCGTGTACTTCAGTAACAGTAGAAGTACTCAGGTCGTGTACTTCAGTAGCAGTAGTAGTACTCAGGTCGTGTACTTCAGTAGCAGTAGTAGTACTCAGGTCGTGTACTTCAGTAGCAGTAGTAGTACTCAGGTCGTGTACTTCAGTAGCAGTAGAAGTACTCAGGTCGTGTACCTCAGTAGCAGAAGAAGTACTCAGGTCGTGTACCTCAGTAGCAGAAGAAGTACTCAGGTCGTGTACTTCAGTAACAGTAGAAGTACTCAGGTCGTGTACCTCAGTAACAGTAGAAGTACTCAGGTCGTGTACTTCAGTAGCAGTAGTAGTACTCAGGTCGTGTACTTCAGTAGCAGAAGAAGTACTCAGGTCGTGTACCTCAGTAGCAGTAGAAGTACTCAGGTCGTGTACTTCAGTAGCAGAAGAAGTACTCAGGTCGTGTACCTCAGTAGCAGTAGAAGTACTCAGGTCGTGTACTTCAGTAGCAGAAGAAGTACTCAGGTCGTGTACCTCAGTAGCAGTATAAGTACTCAGGTCGTGTACTTCAGTAACAGTAGAAGTACTCAGGTCGTGTACCTCAGTAACAGTAGAAGTACTCAGGTCGTGTACTTCAGTAGCAGTAGTAGTACTCAGGTCGTGTACTTCAGTAGCAGTAGTAGTACTCAGGTCGTGTACTTCAGTAGTAGTAGTAGTACTCAGGTTGTGTACCTCAGTAGCAGTAGTAGTACTCAGTAGCAGTAGAAGTACTCAGTAGCAGTAGTAGTACTCAGTCACAGTAGTAGTACTCAGTAGCAGTAGAAGTACTCAGTAGCAGTAGTAGTACTCAGTCACAGTAGTAGTACTCAGTAGCAGTAGTAGTACTCAGTAGCAGTAGTAGTACTCAGTAGCAGTAGTAGTACTCAGTAGCAGTAGAAGTACTCAGTAGCAGTAGTAGTACTCAGTCACAGTAGTAGTACTCAGTAGCAGTAGTAGTACTCAGTAGCAGTAGTAGTACTCAGTAGCAGTAGAAGTACTCAGTAGCAGTAGTAGTACTCAGTCGCAGTAAAAGTACTCAGTCGCAGTAGTAGTACTCAGTAGCAGTAGAAGTACTCAGTCGCAGTAGTAGTACTCAGTAGCAGTAGTAGTACTCAGTAGCAGTAGTAGTACTCAGTCGCAGTAGAAGTACTCAGCAGTAGTAGTACTCAGTAGCAGTAGAAGTACTCAGTAGCAGTAGTAGTACTCAGTAGCAGTAGTAGTACTCAGTAGCAGTAGTAGTACTCAGTAGCAGTAGAAGTACTCAGTCGCAGTAGTAGTACTCAGTCGCAGTAGTAGTACTCAGTAGCAGTAGTAGTACTCAGTCGCAGTAGAAGTACTCAGTAGCAGTAGTAGTACTCAGTAGCAGTAGAAGTACTCAGTAGCAGTAGTAGTACTCAGTAGCAGTAGTAGTACTCAGTAGCAGTAGTAGTACTCAGTAGCAGTAGAAGTACTCAGTAGCAGTAGTAGTAGTCAGTAGCAGTAGTAGTACTCAGTAGCAGTAGTAGTACTCAGTAGCAGTAGAAGTACTCAGTAGCAGTAGAACAGTAGCAGTAGTAGTACTCAGTAGCAGTAGTAGTACTCAGTAGCAGTAGTAGTACTCAGTAGCAGTAGTAGTACTCAGTAGCAGTAGAAGTACTCAGTAGCAGTAGAACAGTAGCAGTAGTAGTACTCAGTAGCAGTAGTAGTACTCAGTAGCAGTAGTAGTACTCAGTAGCAGTAGTAGTACTCAGTAGCAGTAGTAGTACTCAGTAGCAGTAGTAGTACTCAGTAGCAGTAGAAGTACTCAGTAGCAGTAGTAGTAGTCAGTAGCAGTAGTAGTACTCAGTAGCAGTAGAAGTACTCAGTAGCAGTAGAAGTACTCAGTAGCAGTAGAAGTACTCAGTAGCAGTAGTAGTACTCAGTAGCAGTAGAAGTACTCAGTAGCAGTAGAAGTACTCAGTAGCAGTAGAACAGTAGCAGTAGTAGTACTCAGTAGCAGTAGTAGTACCTCAGTAGCAGTAGTAGTACTCAGGTCGTGTACCTCAGTAGCAGTAGTAGTACTCAGGTCGTGTACCTCAGTAGCAGTAGTAGTACTCAGGTTGTGTACCTCAGTAGCAGTAGCAGTAGAAGTACTCAGTAGCAGTACTCAGTAGCAGTAGTAGTACTCAGTAGCAGTAGTAGTACTCAGTAGCAGTAGAAGTACTCAGTAGCAGTACTCAGTAGCAGTAGTAGTACTCAGTAGCAGTAGAAGTACTCAGTAGCAGTAGTAGTACTCAGTAGCAGTAGAAGTACTCAGTAGCAGTACTCAGTAGCAGTAGTAGTACTCAGTAGCAGTAGAAGTACTCAGTAGCAGTAGAAGTACTCAGTTGCAGTAGTAGTACTCAGTAGCAGTAGTAGTACTCAGTAGCAGTAGAAGTACTCAGTAGCAGTAGTAGTACTCAGTAGCAGTAGAAGTACTCAGTAGCAGTAGTAGTACTCAGTTGCAGTAGTAGTACTCAGTAGCAGTAGAAGTACTCAGTAGCAGTAGTAGTACTCAGTAGCAGTAGTAGTACTCAGTAGCAGTAGAAGTACTCAGTAGCAGTAGTAGTACTCAGTAGCAGTAGAAGTAATCAGTAGCAGTAGTAGTAGTCAGTAGCAGTAGTAGTACTCAGTAGCAGTAGTAGTAGTCAGTAGCAGTAGTAGTACTCAGTAGCAGTAGTAGTACTCAGTAGCAGTAGTAGTAGTAGTCAGTAGCAGTAGTAGTAGTAGTACTAAGTAGTAGTAGTACTCAGTAGCAGTAGAAGTACTCAGTAGCAGTAGTAGTACTCAGTAGCAGTAGAAGTACTCAGTAGCAGTAGAAGTACTCAGTAGCAGTAGTAGTACTCAGTAGCAGTAGAAGTACCCGCTCGTTGGGAAACAGTCTGTTAATGTTAAACTGGAATCTGTCCAAAGATCATCGAGAGCGAGAGACCAAATACCACAGAGGGAGAGGAAGTACATGAAGTATAACACCTGAGTACTTCTACTCTAGTACAATATCTGAGTACTTTAACTGAAGTACATGATCTGAGTACTTTAACTGAAGTACATGATCTGAGTACTTTAACTGAAGTACATGATCTGAGTACTTTAACTGAAGTACATGATCTGAGTACTTTAGCTGAAGTACGTGATCTGAGTACTTTAGCTGAAGTACATGATCTGAGTACTTTAACTGAAGTACATGATCTGAGTACTTTAGCTGAAGTACATGATCTGAGTACTTTAAATGAAGTACATGATCTGAGTACTTTAGCTGAAGTACATGATCTGAGTACTTTAAATGAAGTACATGATCTGAGTACTCCTCACATTATCTGAAGTCCTGACTGCAAACCAAATACTTTAAAACGATCACAGAATAACAGATGAAACTCAGGTTCAGATCCTGCTGCAGGACCAGGTCTCAGACCAGAACCAGGTCCAGGTCCTGCTGCAGGACCAGGTCTCAGACCAGAACCAGGTCCAGGTCTCAGACCAGAACCAGGTCCAGGTCCTGCTGCAGGTCCAGGTCTCAGACCAGAACCAGGTCCAGTTCCAGGTGCAGGTCCAGGTAAACTCACCTGAGAGGAAGCAGCAGCAGGAAGCAGAGCAGCTGCAGATCTCAGAGAGGATCTGATCCTCAACATGGTGAGAGGAGAAGTGACAGAAAACTGCAAAGACTAACAGGAAGTGACCATCAGAGATCCTCAGTGATACAGCAAGGAGGTCTCACTCTGTCAGAGATCCTGAGAGAGGAGGAGGTCTCACTCTGTCAGAGAGCAGGAGGTCTCACTCTGTCAGAGAGCAGGAGGTCTCACTCTGTCAGAGATCCTGAGAGAGCAGGAGGTCTCACTCTGTCAGAGAGCAGGAGGTCTCACTCTGTCAGAGAGCAGGAGGTCTCACTCTGTCAGAGAGCAGGGGGTCTCACTCAGTGATACAGCAAGGAGGTCTCACTCTGTCAGAGAGCAGGAGGTCTCACTCAGTGATACAGCAAGGAGGTCTCACTCTGTCAGAGAGCAGGAGGTCTCACTCTGTCAGAGAGCAGGGGGTCTCACTCAGTGATACAGCAAGGAGGTCTCACTCTGTCAGAGAGCAGGAGGTCTCACTCTGTCAGAGAGCAGGAGGTCTCACTCTGTCAGAGAGCAGGGGGTCTCACTCAGTGATACAGCAAGGAGGTCTCACTCTGTCAGAGAGCAGGAGGTCTCACTCAGTGATACAGCAAGGAGGTCTCACTCTGTCAGAGAGCAGGAGGTCTCACTCTGTCAGAGAGCAGGAGGTCTCACTCTGTCAGAGAGCAGGAGGTCTCACTCAGTGATACAGCAAGGAGGTCTCACTCTGTCAGAGAGCAGGGGGTCTCACTCTGTCAGAGAGCAGGAGGTCTCACTCTGTCAGAGAGCAGGGGGTCTCACTCAGTGATACAGCAAGGAGGTCTCACTCTGTCAGAGAGCAGGAGGTCTCACTCTGTCAGAGAGCAGGAGGTCTCACTCAGTCAGAGAGCAGGAGGTCTCACTCTGTCAGAGAGCAGGAGGTCTCACTCTGTCAGAGATCCGAGAGTCGAGTAAAAGTAGAAGTACTCATTTCATTTCATTTCAAACCTTTATTTATGCAGGTGAATCCCATTGAGACCTGGTCCTGCAGCAGGATCTGGACCTGGTTCTGGTCTGAGACCTGGACCTGGTTCTGGTGTGAGACCTGGACCTGGTTCTGGTCTGAGACCTGGTCTGTTATTCTGTGATCGTTTAAAGTATTTGGTTTGCAGTCAGGACTTCAGATAATGTGAGGAGTACTCAGATCATGTACTTCAGTTAAAGTACTCAGATCATGTACTTCAGTTAAAGTACTCAGATCATGTACTTCAGTTAAAGTACTCAGATCATGTACTTCAGTTAAAGTACTCAGATCATGTACTTCAGCTAAAGTACTCAGATCATGTACTTCAGTTAAAGTACTCAGATCATGTACTTCAGCTAAAGTACTCAGATCATGTACTTCAGTTAAAGTACTCAGATCATGTACTTCAGCTAAAGTACTCAGATCATGTACTTCAGTTAAAGTACTCAGATCATGTACTTCAGTTAAAGTACTCAGATCATGTACTTCAGCTAAAGTACACAGATCATGTACTTCAGTTAAAGTATTCAGATCATGTACTTCAGTTAAAGTACTCAGATCATGTACTTTAGCTAAAGTACTCAGATCATGTACTTCAGCTAAAGTATTCAGATCATGTACTTCAGTTAAAGTACTCAGATCATGTACTTCAGTTAAAGTACTCAGATCATGTACTTTAGCTAAAGTACTCAGATCATGTACTTCAGTTAAAGTACTCAGATCATGTACTTTAGCTAAAGTACTCAGATCATGTACTTCAGTTAAAGTATTCAGATCATGTACTTCAGTTAAAGTACTCAGATCATGTACTTTAGCTAAAGTACTCAGATCATGTACTTCCGTTAAAGTACTCAGATCATGTACTTCAGCTAAAGTACTCAGATCATGTACTTTAGTTAAAGTACTCAGATCATGTACTTCAGTTAAAGTACTCAGATCATGTACTTTAGCTAAAGTACTCAGATCATGTACTTCAGCTAAAGTACTCAGATCATGTACTTCAGCTAAAGTACTCAGATCATGTACTTCAGCTAAAGTACTCAGATCATGTACTTCAGCTAAAGTACTCAGGTCTTGTACTTGAGTTAAAGTAGAAGTACTCAGGTCTTGTACTTGAGTGAAAGCAGAAGTACTCAGGTATTGTACTTGAGTAAAAGTAGAAGTACTAGAGTGTAGGAATACTCTGTGAAAGTAGAAATAGATTCTGTTCCTGAATCCGCGGCGGAGTGAGACCTCTGTCTCCCTCACAGAGAGGAGTGAGACCTCCGTCTCCCTCACAGAGAGGCGTGAGACCTCTGTCTCCCTCACAGAGAGGCGGAGTGGTGGCGGAGTGAGACCTCTGTCTCCCTCACAGAGAGGCGGAGTGAGACCTCTGTCTCCCTCACAGAGAGGCGGAGTGAGACCTCTGTCTCCCTCACAGAGAGGCGGAGTGGTGGCGGAGTGAGACCTCCGTCTCCCTCACAGAGAGGCGGAGTGAGACCTCCGTCTCCCTCACAGAGAGGTGATGTTTAAATCTCTTTATTTTTATTTACTTTTCATTCATTATTTATTTATGATGTATTCCCGCCGCTGCTGTTTTAATTCTAACTCTGAGAGTTCAATATTTCAGGTTTTATACAAAAATAAAACGTTTTCTGTGTTTCAGCGGAAGATAAACAACCGACGCGTTTGACGGCACATCCGGTCAGGAAGTAGAGCCGCAGAGCACGCTGTTTAGAGGACAGACCTTATATTTATATCATATATCATATATAGTGTATTACATAGTGTATAAAGTATATGCAGGCTCAGGGAGGAACGGAGCACGTGTAGCCGCGTCATCAAGACACACACAGGTAACGAGTCAATTCAAACAAGAAGTATTTCAGATATAAATATATACTGTGTGTGTGTGTGTGTGTGTGTGTGTGTGTGACACTGTGTGTGTGTGAGTGTGTGTGTGACTGTGGGGCTGACACTGTGTGTGTGTGACACTGTGTGTGTGTCTGTGTGTGTGTGTGACTGTGTGTGAGTGTGTGTGTGACACTGTGTGTGTGTGTGACACTGTGTGTGTGTGTGTGTCTGTGTGTCTGTGTGTGTGTGACACTGTGTGTATGTGTGACACTGTGTGTGTGTGTGTGTGACACTGTGTGTGACTGTGTGTGTGACTGTGTGTGTGTGTGTGTGTGTGTGTGTGACTGTGTGTGTGACTGTGTGTGACTGTGTGTGTGTGTGTGTGACTGTGTGTGTGACTGTGTGTGACTGTGTGACTGTGTGTGTGTGTGTGTGACTGTGTGTGTGTGTGACTGTGTGTGTGTGTGACTGTGTGTGACTGTGTATGTGTGTGTGTGTGTGACTGTGTGTGACTATGTGTGTGTGTGACTGTGTGTGTGTGTGTGTGTGTGTGTCAGCAGGGAGTAAACACACAGATGAGAGGCAGTGCGGGGGGTGCTGCCTGAGTGGGGGGGTGCTGCCTAAGCGGGGGGGGTGCTGCCTGAGCGGGGGGGGGTGCTGCTGAGCGGGGGGGGTGCTGCCTGAGTGGGGGGGTGCTGCCTGAGCCGGGGGGGGTGCTGCCTGAGTGGGGGGGTGCTGCCTGAGTGGGGGGGTGCTGCCTGAGCCGGGGGGGTGCTGCCTGAGTGGGGGGGTGCTGCCTGAGCCGGGGGGGGTGCTGCCTGAGTGGGGGGGTGCTGCCTGAGTGGGGGGGTGCTGCCTGAGTGGGGGGGGTGCTGCCTGAGTGGGGGGGGGGTGCTGCCTGAGTGGGGGGCGCTGCCTGAGTGGGGGGTGCTGCCTGAGTGGGGGGGTGCAGCCTGAGTGGGGGCTGCTGCCTGAGTGGGGGGTGCTGCCTGAGCCTCTGGAGCAGAGAGGAGCTGTGGATTATTGATTAATGCATCAGTGTTTCTTAGGGTCAACAACACTGAGAGAGAGAGTGAGAGAGTGAGAGAGAGAGTGAGAGAGTGAGAGAGAGAGTGAGAGAGAGAGTGAGAGAGAGAGTGAGAGAGAGAGTGAGAGAGTGAGAGAGAGAGAGAGAGACACACAGACACACAGACACAGACACTTCAGATATAACCCGGTGTGGGCATTTATTCATCGCTGTGGTGCATGACACAGCCTCAATATTGCTGCCTCAGGTGAACACAGTCACCAGCCACAAGGATCTCACACACAGGGCACCAGGTGAGGGGGGAGGAGACAACACAGGGCACCAGGTGAGGGGGGAGGAGACAACACAGGGCACCAGGTGAGGGGGGAGGAGACAACACAGGGCACCAGGTGAGGGGGGAGGAGACAACACAGGGCACCAGGTGAGGGGGGAGGAGACAACACAGGGCACCAGGTGAGGGGGGAGGAGACAACACAGGGCACCAGGTGAGGGGGGAGGAGACAAACAGGGCACCAGGTGAGGGGGGAGGAGACAACACAGGGCACCAGGTGAGGGGAGAGGAGACAACACAGGGCACCAGGTGAGGGGGAGGAGACAACACAGGGCACCAGGTGAGGGGGGAGGAGACAACACAGGGCACCAGGTGAGGGGGAGGAGACAACACAGGGCACCAGGTGAGGGGGAGGAGACAACACAGGGCACCAGGTGAGGGGGGAGGAGACACACAGGGCACCAGTGAGGGGGGGAGGAGACAACACAGGGCACCAGGTGAGGGGGGAGGAGACAACACAGGGCACCAGGTGAGGGGGGAGGAGACAACAGGGCACCAGGTGAGGGGGAGGAGACAACACAGGGCACCAGGTGAACACAATCACCAGCCACAGACAAAACGGGAGGGGGAACACTTTCAAACTAAACCACATGTGCAATATTACAAGGCCCAAGCCGTCAATCCACAGTGACGAAGGTACCTTCGTCACCAGAACCTTCAGTAACAACATCTTATTGTTGTTGTTTACTCTCTCTTGTTTTGACTAGCACTTGCTGTTGAGGTTAAAGTATCTGCCACTACGTTGTTTGCTCGACTAAATACTGTAATATGTACTTACTGATGAGACCGTGTGTTTCCTGTAGATATGTAACTGCTCTGTTAGTGCACAGGGTATTATCACGCTGCTGTGTTCATTGTGTTTCTGTCACTCTGGAACAACCCTGTCCTTCAGGGTGAATAGAGTCTCATCTTATCTGAAGTAATATCAAGTCCTTGTTGGGGAATCGTTCTCCTAGATATCCACCTTTTGCCCTTTGACGTTTGTGACCAACCCTGACGTCTGCTATCTCCCTCAAGGAAGGGCTGCTTCAGCCATATGTTGTTGTCACCAGTTTATGAGCGGGCAACTCTCGGTCACAAATGGTTTATTGTTGTGGGTACACTGGAACGCTTCCTTCTTGGGGTTTGTGGACTCCAAGGTGTGAAATCTTCGACGCCATAAGCGTCAGACGCAAGTAATTCAGTGTCCCCAGCTGTTTAGTCTATCTGGCCAAAGAATGTTGATTACTCTCTCTGAACCAGTTAAAAGGTCTATCGAGAGAGAGGCTCTTCAGAATTGACGTGGCAACTCTACCGTGAAGTCCGAACCTCTGACTCTGGACTTGTTTTGTGAATCCTCCGGCCGAAGCTCCTAATAACCCATCAGTGTTTGACATCAAAGCTCCAGCTCTCCCCACAGGGGCGGACTGGCCATCGGGACGTTCGGGATGAATCCCAATGGGCCGGTACTGAAGTGGGCCGGTCGGACGATGAAGGCCGGTCGGATAAGTCACTAGCACCTCCCCCCCCCCCCGTTGACAATTTACTAGCGGTATTTACTTGCAGCACCGAGGTGGGCCGGTCAGATAACTCACTAGCACCCCCCGTGTCTCCTTCCTTAGTCGGTGACTCCTCCTGCACTGCTACACAGAAGTGTCCCCCACTGTAATCAGATTATATTTTGACGCGTCCTCGGTGTAAATAAACTGGTTCTATCTTCTGTTTGAACAGGGCGGTGTGTTCAGGGCCCGTTGGAGAAGGTAAACATGCTGAAGCTGCTGGGGGTCCTACGGGTGGGGCGGGGCCTGATTCATGGGGGGCGGGTGCTGATCCCGGGGGGCGGGGCCTGAGTGGGAGAAGTGGGAGGGGCTTCAGAGGCTGCACCGTAGACCCCGGGCAGGAAGAGACCTTCGTGTTCGTGGACTTTACAGGTGAGACACATTTATCAGAGCCTCTCAGTCTGAGCTGTAGTTATCAGAGCCTCTCAGTCTGAGCTGTAGTTATCTCTCTCAGTCTGAGCTGTAGTTATCAGAGCCTCTCAGTCTGAGCTGTAGTTATCAGAGTCTCTCAGTCTGAGCTGTAGTTATCAGAGCCTCTCAGTCTGAGCTGTAGTTATCAGAGCCTCTCAGAGCCTCTCAGTCTGAGCTGTAGTTATCAGAGCCTCTCAGTCTGAGCTGTAGTTATCAGAGCCTCTCAGTCTGAGCTGTAGTTATCTGAGCCTCTCAGTCTGAGCTGTAGTTATCAGAGTCTCTCAGTCTGAGCTGTAGTTATCAGAGCCTCTCAGTCTGAGCTGTAGTTATCAGAGCCTCTCAGTCTGAGCTGTAGTTATCAGAGCCTCTCAGTCTGAGCTGTAGTTATCAGAGCCTCTCAGTCTGAGCTGTAGTTATCAGAGCCTCTCAGTCTGAGCTGTAGTTATCAGAGCCTCTCAGTCTGAGCTGTAGTTACCTCTCTCAGTCTAAGCTGTAGTTATCAGAGCCTCTCAGTCTGAGCTGTAGTTATCTCTCTCAGTCTGAGCTGTAGTTATCTCTCTCAGTCTGAGCTGTAGTTATCAGTCTCTCAGTCCAAGCTGTAGTTATCAGAGTCTCTCAGTCCGAGCTGTAGTTATCTGAGCCTCTCAGTCTGAGCTGTAGCTATCAGAGTCTCTCAGTCCGAACTGTAGTTATCAGAGTCTCTCAGTCTGAGCTGTAGTTATCAGAGCCTCTCAGTCTGAGCTGTAGTTATCAGAGCCTCTCAGTCTGAGCTGTAGTTATCTGAGCCTCTCAGTCTGAGCTGTAGTTATCAGAGCCTCTCAGTCTGAGCTGTAGTTATCAGAGTCTCTCAGTCTGAGCTGTAGTTATCAGAGCCTCTCAGTCTGAGCTGTAGTTATCAGAGCCTCTCAGTCTGAGCTGTAGTTATCAGAGCCTCTCAGTCCGAGCTGTAGTTATCAGAGCCTCTCAGTCCGAGCTGTAGTTATCAGAGTCTCTCAGTCCGAGCTGTAGTTATCAGAGCCTCTCAGTCTGAGCTGTAGTTATCAGAGCCTCTCAGTCCGAGCTGTAGTTATCAGAGCCTCTCAGTCTGAGCTGTAGTTATCAGAGCCTCTCAGTCTGAGCTGTAGTTATCAGAGCCTCTCAGTCTGAGCTGTAGTTATCAGAGCCTCTCAGTCTGAGCTGTAGTTATCTCTCTAAGTCTAAGCTGTAGTTATCAGAGCCTCTCAGTCTGAGCTGTAGTTATCTGTG
This sequence comes from Dissostichus eleginoides, assembly GCA_031216635.1. NCBI lineage: Eukaryota > Metazoa > Chordata > Actinopteri > Perciformes > Nototheniidae > Dissostichus > Dissostichus eleginoides. The sequence continues at coordinate 1,049,628 of CM062271.1, read as the reverse complement.
GGTTATCAGCACTACACCCCTGCCCAGCACTGACGTTAAACTCTTCTTCTGTGGTGTTTCAGATGCAGAGCCTGAGGGGGAGAAAGACCTCCTGCCGACCCCCCCGACCCCCCCTCCCTCTGCTGCCCCCCCCCCTCAGAGGCTGCGTGCTCTGGAGCTGCAGCTGCATGCGCTGGGGGGCGGGGCTTTCCTTCGGGGGGGCGGGGCTTCACTGCAGGGGGCGGAGCTGCTCTTCCAGGATGTGGAGTTCCCCGGGGGCGACAGCGCAGTGTCTTTAAAGAAGCAGAAGAAGAAGAAGTCCGGGGGGGGCGTTCACAAAGTGGTGGGGGCGCCGGACGCCTCTGAGCCAATCAGTGATGTCAGCTGCTCGGGATGTGGCGCGCTGCTGCACTGCAGCGTAGCGGGCGCCCCCGGTTATCTGCCCGGCAACAAGTTCAAGGAGCTGCGCCTGGAGGGGGGTCTGGGGGGGGCGGTGTGCCAGCGCTGCCACCTGCTGACGCACCACAACCAGGCGCTGCAGGTGGAGCTGTCGGCGGAGGGATACGCTGCGGTGGTGAAGAGGCTGCGCCCCCTTCAGGGTCTGCTGCTGCTGGTGGTCGACCTACTGGACCTCCCCGACTCTTTACCCTCCGACCTGATCTCCATGGTGGGGGACAACAAGCAAATCGTGGTGCTCGGCAACAAGGTCTGCTTACATTCTTTAAGGTCTCCTATCATGCAAAATGCACTTTCTGATGTCTTCTCTACATCACCATGTGTCCCCGGTGTGTCAGGAGACTCACAAAGTGATGTCTTCTCTACATCACCATGTGTCCCCGGTGTGTCCCCGGTGTCCCCCCGGTGTGTCAGGAGACTCACAAAGTGTCCTCTCTCTTTTCCTCCGTACCCACGTCTCTAAAAACGGGGAACAACGGAGCTGATCCAGATTTGCTGCGTCATGACGACATTACTCAAATGTGGGCGGGCTTTACACCCACGGGCCAATCAGAAAGGTTGCTGTCAGAAACAATGAGACGTGTTCTGGAAGTAATATGGTCTGTGTTTACATTAGCATGCTAACACTCAGAGCTAACCTGTACTGGAGAGAGTATGTGTGAAGAAGCAGGAAATCAAAAGGAACTCACCTTGTGGTAAACCTGAGAGAGAGAGAGAGAGTTTGAGCTCCATGCTGTTTCAGAGAGAATCCTTGATGTGGTTTGGAACATGATATGGAGTTTCATCACGGCAGCATTTAGCTGAGTTTCTGCTGGGAGAGTTCTCCTGATGAGATCTACTCTCTCTCTAAAGCTACTGACCCAGAGTCAGCTCTTTAGTAACAGCTGGAAGAGAGGGGGGGGCTACAAGGATCTGTTTGGGGTTTGGAGCAGGACACTTCAGAGACATGTCCTTAGCAGCTGGAGACCTTTAAATGGATATAAATACAGGTTAATATTCCAGATGAAGTATGAGTTAAATATATTCTGATTGACTCTTCCTCCCGGCCACCAGGTGGACCTGCTGCCGGGCGACGCCCCCAACTACCTGCAGCGAATCAGACGGCAGCTGGAGGCGTACTGCGCGGTTGCCGGGCTGCAGGTGAGCGAGGTGCAGCTGATCAGCGCCAAGACGGGCTTCGGCATCGAACAGCTGATCTCCCGCCTGCAGCGCACCTGGAGTTACCGTGGCGACGTGTACCTGGTGGGCAGCTCCAACGCAGGGAAGTCCTCTCTGTTCAATGCGCTGCTGCAGTCAGACTACTGCAAGAGCCGCGCTGCTGACCGGCTGCAGCGCGCCACCGTGTCCCCCTGGCCCGGTGAGACCACACCTCATACATGCATTTAGATATTTATTTTATTTATTTAATTTATTTAATTAATACATTTTATTTATTTTATGAATGAAACACCTGAGTTCAGCGATTAAGAGGAGTGTCCCAATACTTTTGTTTATATAGTGTAGCTGTTCAGTAACAGTGTTCCCTGTGTGGTGCGTTCAGGGACCACTCTGGACCTGCTGTATTAACTGTTACTTTGATGCGTTCAGGGACCACTCTGGACCTGCTGTATTAACTGTGTTACTTTGATGCGTTCAGGGACCTGCTGTATTAACTGTGTCCTCTCTGTGGTGCGTTCAGGGACCACTCTGGACCTGCTGTATTAACTGTGTTACTTTGATGCGTTCAGGGACCACTCTGGACCTGCTGTATTAACTGTGTTACTTTGATGCGTTCAGGGACCACTCTGGACCTGCTGTATTAACTGTTTTACTTTGATGCGTTCAGGGACCACTTTGGACCTGCTGTATTAACTGTGTTACTTTGATGCGTTCAGGGACCACTCTGGACCTGCTGTATTAACTGTGTCCTCTCTGTGGTGCGTTCAGGGACCACTCTGGACCTGCTGTATTAACTGTGTTACTTTGATGCGTTCAGGACCACTCTGGACCTGCTGTATTAACTGTGTTACTTTGATGCGTTCAGGGACCACTTTGGACCTGCTGTATTAACTGTGTTACTTTGATGCGTTCAGGGACCACTCTGGACCTGCTGTATTAACTGTGTCCTCTCTGTGGTGCGTTCAGGACCACTCTGGACCTGCTGTATTAACTGTGTTACTTTGATGCGTTCAGGGACCACTCTGGACCTGCTGTATTAACTGTGTTACTTTGATGCGTTCAGGGACCACTCTGGACCTGCTGTATTAACTGTGTTACTTTGATGCGTTCAGGACCACTTTGGACCTGCTGAAGTTCCCCATCATTAACCCGACTCCCTACAGGATGTTCAGACGAGAGGAGCGTCTGAGTGAGAGAGAGGGGGGCGGAGAGAGCTGACGGAGGAGGAGAGAGAGGGAGAAACACCTGAAGAGACAGGGGTACCTGACAGGTGAGGGGGGGGGGCACACATGAGGGGGGGGGCACACATGAGGGGGGGGTGGGGACACCTGTGTGATGTTAAACTTCTGAGTGAATGTGATGTAAGAGGAGGAGAATAAATCCTAACCCCCCCCCCCCCCCCCCCCCAGGTCGTGTAGGGAGGACGTTCAGAACCGCCCCCCCCCCTCGAGACGAGATCCAGTTTGACCCGGACAGCCTGGCTCTGGGGGAGGAGGGGGAGGGGGGGGAGACCAAGGCAGGTGAGTTGCTATCATCAACAACAACAACAACAACATGTCAGAGAGACAGAAGTTTATCTTTAATTCTTTGAAAGCAGACGAGGAAGACCCTAACTTCAGAGTGTCTTTGTTAACGAGGAAGACACTAACTTCAGAGTGTCTTTGTTAACGAGGAAGACACTAACTTCAGAGTCTCTTTGTTAACGAGGAAGACACTAACTTCAGAGTGTTTTTGTTAACGAGGAAGACACTAACTTCAGAGTCTCTTTGTTAACGAGGAAGACACTAACTTCAGAGTCTCTTTGTTAACGAGGAAGACACTAACTTCAGAGTCTCTTTGTTAACGAGGAAGACACTAACTTCAGAGTCTCTTTGTTAACGAGGAAGACACTAACTTCAGAGTCTCTTTGTTAACGAGGAAGACACTAACTTCAGAGTGTCTTTGTTAACGAGGAAGACACTAACTTCAGAGTCTCTTTGTTAACGAGGAAGACACTAACTTCAGAGTCTCTTTGTTAACGAGGAAGACACTAACTTCAGAGTCTCTTTGTTAACGAGGAAGACACTAACTTCAGAGTCTCTTTGTTAACGAGGAAGACACTAACTTCAGAGTCTCTTTGTTAACGAGGAAGACACTAACTTCAGAGTCTCTTTGTTAACGAGGAAGACACTAACTTCAGAGTCTCTTTGTTAACGAGGAAGACACTAACTTCAGAGTGTCTTTGTAAACGAGGAAGACACTAACTTCAGAGTGTCTTTGTTAACGAGGAAGACACTAACTTCAGAGTGTCTTCAGAGTGTCTTTGTTAACGAGGAAGACACTAACTTCAGAGTGTCTTTGTTAACGAGGAAGACACTAACTTCAGAGTGTCTTTGTAAACGAGGAAGACACTAACTTCAGAGTGTCTTTGTTAACGAGGAAGACACTAACTTCAGAGTGTCTTCAGAGTGTCTTTGTTAACGAGGAAGACCCTAACTTCAGAGTGTCTTTGTAAACGAGGAAGACACTAACTTCAGAGTGTCTTCAGAGTGTCTTTGTTAACGAGGAAGACACTAACTTCAGAGTGTCTTCAGAGTGTCTTTGTTAACGAGGAAGACACTAACTTCAGAGTGTCTTTGTAAACGAGGAAGACACTAACTTCAGAGTGTCTTTGTTAACGAGGAAGACACTAACTCTGTGTTTTAGAAACGCTTCATTTATTTCATCTTTGTTTACGAGTCCCAGGCTGACTCAGTGCGAGCAGCAGGGGGCGCTGTGACTCAGTGCGAGCAGCAGGGGGCGCTGTGACTCAGTGCGAGCAGCAGGGCGAGCAGCAGGGGGGCGCTGTGACTCAGTGCGAGCAGCAGGGGGCGCTGTGACTCAGTGTGAGCAGCAGGGCGAGCAGCAGGGGCCGCTGTGACTCAGTGCGAGCAGCAGGGCGAGCAGCAGGGGGCGCTGTGACTCAGTGTGAGCAGCAGGGCGAGCAGCAGGGGGCGCTGTGACTCAGTGTGAGCAGCAGGACGGGCAGCAGGGGGCGCTGTGACTCTGTGTGAGCAGCAGGGCGAGCAGCAGGGGGCGCTTCGACTCAGTGTGAGCAGCAGGGCGAGCAGCAGGGGGCGCTGTGACTCAGTGTGAGCAGCAGGACGGGCAGCAGGGGGTGCTGTGACTCTGTGAGGAGCAGGGGGTGCTCTGACTCAGTGTGAGCAGCAGGGGGCGCTGTGACTCAGTGTGAGCAGCAGGGGGCGCTGTGACTCAGTGCGAGCAGCAGGGGGCGCTGTGACTCAGTGCGAGCAGCAGGGCGGGCAGCAGGGGGCGCTGTGACTCTGTGAGGAGAAGGGGGTGCTCTGACTCAGTGTGAGCAGCAGGGGGTGCTGTGACTCAGTGTGAGCAGCAGGGGGTGCTGTGACTCTGAGCAGCAGGGGGTGCTGTGACTCAGTGTGAGCAGCAGGGGGAGCTGTGACTCAGTGTGAGCAGCAGGGGGCGCTGTGACTCTGTGAGGAGCAGGGGGTGCTCTGACTCAGTGTGAGCAGCAGGGGGTGCTGTGACTCAGTGTGAGCAGCAGGGGGTGCTGTGACTCAGTGTGAGCAGCAGGGGGTGCTGTGACTCAGTGGGTTAGAGAGGGGCAGCCTTTTGGCCCCGAAACATCCCCCTGTTCCCAGACTTCAGTCTCCATAAACGACCTTTCAAATAGAGACTAGTTTCCCTTGTCTTACCCCGGGATTCCACCGGGTCCGTCTGCGCCGCGGTTTTGATCCAACTTCCTATAGCGTCAAACCATTTCAGAAGCGGAGCGTCTTGCGTGTCGGCTCGCAGTTTTTGTTGATTTGGGCATATTTTCTGGACAGGCTACTTTGTGCAGACAAAGTTAATAATAATGTTAATATCCCAGTTATAAACGACATGAATCAAAGATGTGATGCTGTATTTTAGCTGTAAAAAAATGCATTCATCATCATAATTATTCTATATATATCATTCACACAGTGCCTGTAAACCGGAGGAGAACGCTGGCATTTCTCCTCCTACTTGAAAGACTACGGAGGGATAGGGTCTGCAAAATTAGTTTACTTTCGGGGATTGACTGGATGCTCTGACTTGTCCACTTCCTGCCCGGCGCTATGCAACGCCTCACGTCTCCGTCAAAAATAGACCAACCGCCTATTTTTAGCGGAGCCCAGCGCCGAGACGCTTCCGGGACGCTTCCGAGACGCTTCCGGGACGCTTCCGAGACGCTTCCGGGACGCTTCCGAGACGCTTCCGAGACGCTTCCGGGATGCTTCCGGGACGCTTCCGAGACACTTCCGAGACCCGAGACACTTTCGAGACCCGAGACACTTTCGAGACCCGAGACACTTTCGGGGCGCTTCCGAGACGCTTCCGAGACGCTTCCGAGACGTAACGCGGTGCGTCTGGTGGAATAGCACCCATTGACTAGAGTGGCCACGATCGGGGTAAGAAGAGGAAGAGTTAGGGAACAGGAAGTCCTCCACTGTCTGCGCCCAACAATAACGACAATAACAATACTGCCGTTCTCCCCCAGCGGCCCCCCCCCCCCCCAGGCAGCAGGGCAGCGAGGAGCAGGAGGGGAACTGGCTCTATGACACCCCGGGGATCCTCAAGCAGCACGACGTGAGACTGGCTTATTCAGAATAATAATAAAATGTTCATTATCTATATTTCAGGAATAATGTGCTTTAATAATCATGTTTTAGTAACAACATCCTCTGTGATGACTCCCCCCTCAGGTCTGCTCTCTGAACAGGAAGTGATGTTTAGTATTTATATATGTAACCTCTGACCTCAGATCCTGGCGCTGCTCTCGGAACAGGAAGTGATGTCAGTGGTCCCGACCCAGGCTCTGGTCCCGAGGACCTTCGTCCTGCAGGAGGGGGCCAGCCTGCTGGTCGGGGGGCTCGCCCGCATCGACTTCATTAAGGTGCGTTATCAAAACAAGACTATATATAATTATATATATAATTATATATATATAATTATATATAATTATATTTATATATATATATAATTATATATATAATTATATATATATAATTATATAATATAATTATATTAATTATATATAATAGAATCTATATATATATATATATATATAATTAATATATATATTATATATATATATATATATATATATATATATATATATATATATATATATATATATATATATAATTTATATATAATTATATATATATAATTATATATAATTATATATATATAATTATATATATATAATTATATATAATTATATTTATATATATACATAAAATATATATATATATTTAATATGACATGGAACAATAAACAGATAATAAATAAAAGATAGATGCAGTCATTTTTCATAAATTCGGTCTTTTCTCTGAAAACTCAAGATCCAGTTCTCTCTCACCGTGAGCTCAGCAGCTGATAGGTGGATCCAGTTCTCTCTCACCGTGAGCTCAGCAGCTGATAGGTGGATCCAGTTCTCTCTCACCGTGAGCTCAGCAGCTGATAGGTGGATCCAGGTCTCTCTCACCGTGAGCTCAGCAGCTGATAGGTGGATCCAGGTCTCTCACCGTGAGCTCAGCAGCTGATAGGTGGATCCAGGTCTCTCTCACCGTGAGCTCAGCAGCTGATAGGTGGATCCAGTTCTCTCTCACCGTGAGCTCAGCAGCTGATAGGTGGATCCAGGTCTCTCTCAACGTGAGCTCAGCAGCTGATAGGTGGATCCGGTCTCTCTCACCGTGAGCTCAGCAGCTGATAGGTGGATCCAGGTCTCTCTCACCGTGAGCTCAGCAGCTGATAGGTGGATCCAGGTCTCTCACCGTGAGCTCAGCAGCTGATAGGTGATCCAGGTCTCTCTCACCGTGAGCTCAGCAGCTGATGGTGGATCCAGGTCTCTCTCACCGTGAGCTCAGCAGCTGATAGGTGGATCCAGGTCTCTCTCACCGTGAGCTCAGCAGCTGATAGGTGGATCCAGTCTCTCTCACCGTGAGCTCAGCAGCTGATAGGTGGATCCAGGTCTCTCTCAACGTGAGCTCAGCAGCTGATAGGTGGATCCAGGTCTCTCTCAGTGAGCTCAGCAGCTGATAGGTGATCCAGGTCTCTCTCCACCGTGAGCTCAGCAGCTGATAGGTGGATCCAGGTCTCTCACCGTGAGCTCAGCAGCTGATAGGTGGATCCAGGTCTCTCTCACCGTGAGCTCAGCAGCTGATAGGTGGATCCAGGTCTCTCTCACCGTGAGCTCAGCAGCTGATAGGTGGATCCAGGTCTCTCTCACCGTGAGCTCAGCAGCTGATAGGTGGATCCAGGTCTCTCTCACCGTGAGCTCAGCAGCTGATAGGTGGATCCAGTTCTCTCTCACCGTGAGCTCAGCAGCTGATAGGTGGATCCAGTTCTCTCACCGTGAGCTCAGCAGCTGATAGGTGGATCCAGGTCTCTCTCACCGTGAGCTCAGCAGCTGATAGGTGGATCCAGGTCTCTCTCACCGTGAGCTCAGCAGCTGATAGGTGGATCCAGTTCTCTCTCACCGTGAGCTCAGCAGCTGATAGGTGGATCCAGGTCTCTCTCACCGTGAGCTCAGCAGCTGATAGGTGGATCCAGGTCTCTCTCACCGTGAGCTCAGCAGCTGATAGGTGGATCCAGGTCTCTCTCACCGTGAGCTTCAGCAGCTGATAGGTGATCCAGGTCTCTCTCACCGTGAGCTCAGCAGCTGATAGGTGGATCCAGGTCTCTCTCACCGGAGCTCAGCAGCTGATAGGTGGACCCAGGTCTCTCTCACCGTGAGCTCAGCAGCTGATAGGTGGACCCAGGTCTCTCTCACCGTGAGCTCAGCAGCGGATAGGTGGATCCAGGTCTCTCTCACCGTGAGCTCAGCAGCTGATAGGTGGATCCAGGTCTCTCTCACCGTGAGCTCAGCAGCTGATAGGTGGATCCAGGTCTCTCTCACCGTGAGCTCAGCAGCTGATAGGTGGATCCAGGTCTCTCTCACCGTGAGCTCAGCAGCTGATAGGTGGATCCAGGTCTCTCTCACCGTGAGCTCAGCAGCTGATAGGTGGATCCAGTCTCTCTCACCGTGAGCTCAGCAGCTGATAGGTGGATCCAGGTCTCTCTCACCGTGAGCTCAGCAGCTGATAGGTGGATCCAGTTCTCTCACCGTGAGCTCAGCAGCTGATAGGTGGATCCAGGTCTCTCTCACCGTGAGCTCAGCAGCTGATAGGTGGATCCGGTCTCTCTCACCGTGAGCTCAGCAGCTGATAGGTGGATCCAGTTCTCTCTCACCGTGAGCTCAGCAGCTGATAGGTGGATCCAGGTCTCTCTCACCGTGAGCTCAGCAGCTGATAGGTGGATCCAGGTCTCTCTCACCGTGAGCTCAGCAGCTGATAGGTGGATCCAGGTCTCTCTCACCGTGAGCTCAGCAGCTGATAGGTGGATCCAGTCTCTCTCACCGTGAGCTCAGCAGCTGATAGGTGGACCCAGGTCTCTCTCACCGTGAGCTCAGCAGCTGATAGGTGGATCCAGTTCTCTCTCACCGTGAGCTCAGCAGCTGATAGGTGGATCCAGTTCTCTCTCACCGTGAGCTCAGCAGCTGATAGGTGGATCCAGGTCTCTCTCACCGTGAGCTCAGCAGCTGATAGGTGGATCCAGGTCTCTCTCACCGTGAGCTCAGCAGCTGATAGGTGGATCCAGGTCTCTCTCACCGTGAGCTCAGCAGCTGATAGGTGGATCCAGGTCTCTCTCACCGTGAGCTCAGCAGCTGATAGGTGGATCCAGGTCTCTCTCACCGTGAGCTCAGCAGCTGATAGGTGGATCCAGGTCTCTCTCACCGTGAGCTCAGCAGCTGATAGGTGGATCCAGGTCTCTCTCACCGTGAGCTCAGCAGCTGATAGGTGGATCCAGGTCTCTCTCACCGTGAGCTCAGCAGCTGATAGTGGATCCAGTCTCTCTCACCGTGAGCTCAGCAGCTGATAGGTGGATCCAGTTCTCTCTCACCGTGAGCTCAGCAGCTGATAGGTGGATCCAGGTCTCTCTCACCGTGAGATCAGCAGCTGATAGGTGGATCCAGGTCTCTCTCACCGTGAGCTCAGCAGCTGATAGGTGGATCCAGGTCTCTCTCACCGTGAGCTCAGCAGCTTCAGAGGAGAGGTGGAGATGAGGAACTGAAGTCCTCCAACAGAGCAACATGAATATATATAGGACATAGAACTAATAAAACGGATTAAAAAGTGAATGAGAAAAGAGAATGTTCTGAGATGTGCAAGTTAATACAAATAGAATAGAAATAGTGCCAGAAGAGTCTATATACAAGTACATGGAATATGATATATAGATAGATAATTAGCAAACAGATGAATGTTCTGGATGTTCTTCACAGAGTTCAGGAGTTTCACATCTAACTGTGGGAGGAAACTGAGTCTGTGGTTTGTGACCTGATGCTGCGCTGTCTCCTGCCTCACTGCTGTGGGATAGATCACATATTAATGATATTAATGTTTCTCCTCAGGGGGGGGGGCCCTGCTGGTTCTCAGTTCTGGTCTCCAGTCAGATCCCAGTCCACATCTCCAGCCTGGAGAGGGTCCAGGAGGTCTATGAGAAACACGCAGGACACACACTGCTGGGGGTGAGAGAGAGAGAGAGTTATTCTGATCTCTGTGTCTGATCTGTGTGGTGCGTTCAGGCTCTGATCTGTGTGGTGCGTTCAGGTCTGTGTGGTGCGTTCAGGTCTCTGTGGTGCGTTCAGGCTCTGATCTGTGTGGTGCGTTTAGGTCTGTGTGGTGCGTTCAGGTCTCTGTGGTGCGTTCAGGCTCTGATATGTGGGGTGTGTTCAGGTCTGTGTGGTGTGTTCAGGTCTGTGTGGTGCGTTCAGGTCTCTGTGGTGTGTTCAGGCTCTGATCTGTGTGGTGTGTTCAGGTCTGTGTGGTGTGTTCAGGTGTCTGTGGTGCGTTCAGGTCTGTGTGGTGTGTTCAGGTCTGTGTGGTGTGTTCAGGCTCTGATCTGTGTGGTGTGTTCAGGTACCTGCTGGGGGGTCCGAGCGGATGAAGGACTTCCCCCCCCTGGTCCCTCAGGACTTCAGGCTGCAGGGAGTTGGGTATCAGGAGGCAGCCGGAGACCTGAAGCTGTCCTCTGCAGGTAACTCTTCCACAGTTCATAAAGTTCAATGTTCCCCCTCTCTCTTCTCCTCCGTACCCACTCTCTAAAAACGGGGACAACGGAGCTGATCCAGATTTGCTGCGTCATGACCACATTACTAAAATGTGGGCGGGCTTTACACCCACGGGCCAATCAGAAAGGTTGCTGTCAGAAACAATGAGACGTGTTCTGGAAGTAATATGGTCTGTGTTTACATTAGCATGCTAACACTCAGAGCTAACCTGTACTGGAGAGAGTATGTGTGAAGAAGCAGGAAATCAAAAGGAACTCACCTTGTGGTAAACCTGAGAGAGAGAGAGAGTTTGAGCTCCATGCTGTTTCAGAGAGAATCCTTGATGTGGTTTGGAACATGATATGGAGTTTCATCACGGCAGCATTTAGCTGAGTTTCTGCTGGGAGAGTTCTCCTGATGAGATCTACTCTCTCTCTAAAGCTACTGACCCAGAGTCAGCTCTTTAGTAACAGCTGGAAGAGAGGGGGGGGCTACAAGGATCTGTTTGGGGTTTGGAGCAGGACACTTCAGAGACATGTCTTTAGTAACAGCTGGAAGAGAGGGGGGGGGCTACAAGGATCTGTTTGGGGTTTGGAGCAGGACACTTCAGAGACATGTCTTTAGTAACAGCTGGAAGAGAGGGGGGGGGCTACAAGGATCTGTTTGGGGTTTGGAGCAGGACACTTCAGAGACATGTCTTTAGTAACAGCTGGAAGAGAGGGGGGGGCTACAAGGATCTGTTTGGGGTTTGGAGCAGGACACTTCAGAGACATGTCTTTAGTAACAGCTGGAAGAGAGGGGGGGGGGCTACAAGGATCTGTTTGGGGTTTGGAGCAGGACACTTCAGAGACATGTCTTTAGTAACAGCTGGAAGAGAGGGGGGGGGCTACAAGGATCTGTTTGGGGTTTGGAGCAGGACACTTCAGAGACATGTCTTTAGTAACAGCTGGAAGAAGGGGGGGGGCTACAAGGATCTGTTTGGGGTTTGGAGCAGGACACTTCAGAGACATGTTTAGTAACAGCTGGAAGAGAGGGGGGGGCTACAAGGATCTGTTTGGGGTTTGGAGCAGGACACTTCAGAGACATGTCTTTAGTAACAGCTGGAAGAGAGGGGGGGGGCTACAAGGATCTGTTTGGGGTTTGGAGCAGGACACTTCAGAGACATGTCTTTAGTAACAGCTGGAAGAGGGGGGGGGGGCTACAAGGATCTGTTTGGGGTTTGGAGCAGGACACTTCAGAGACATGTCTTTAGTAACAGCTGGAAGAGAGGGGGGGGGGCTACAATGATCTGTTTGGGGTTTGGAGCAGGACACTTCAGAGACATGTCTTTAGTAACAGCTGAGAGAGAGGGGGGACGAGGCTTCAGAGACATGTTTTATATCTGAGACCTGTGATATGCATAAAGACAGTACAACAGGAGACCTTTAAGGTGTGTATGTCCTCTAACCCTGTCCTCTGTCCTCAGGGTGGGTCTCAGTGACGGCCCCTCCAGGTGATCAACTGCTTCTGCGTCTCCACGGCCCAGAGGACGCCTCCTTCTCTCTGAGGACCCCCCCCCTCCTGCCTCACCTGGTGAAGCTGAAGGGAGACAGGGTCAGGAAGTCCGTGGCCTACAGGACCCTGAAGCATGTGGTGCTGCAGAGAGAGGAGGGGAAGAAGAAGAACTGAGAGAGAGAGAGAAGCCCCTCCCCTCTGAGCCTCAGAAGGACTTCCTGTTGAGCCCCTCCCCTCTGAGCCTCAGAAGGACTTCCTGTTGAGCCCCTCCCCTCTGAGCCCCTCCCCTCTGAGCCTCAGAAGGACTTCCTGTTGAGCCCCTCCCCTCTGAGCCCCTCCCCTCTGAGCCTCAGAAGGACTTCCTGTTGAGCCCCTCCCCTCTGAGCCTCAGAAGGACTTCCTGTTGAGCCCCTCCCCTCTGAGCCCCTCCCCTCTGAGCCTCAGAAGGACTTCCTGTTGAGCCCCTCCCCTCTGAGCCTCAGAAGGACTTCCTGTTGAGCCCTTCCCCTCTGAGCCTCAGAAGGACTTCCTGTTGAGCCCCTCCCTCTGAGCCTCAGAAGGACTTCCTGTTGAGCCCCTCCCCTCTGAGCCCTCCCCTCTGAGCCTCAGATGGACGTCCTGTTGAGCCCCTCCCTCTGAGCCCCCTCCCTCTGAGCCCTCCCTCTGAGCCCCTCCCTCTGAGCCTCAGAAGGACTTCCTGTTGAGCCCCTCCCCTCTGAGCCCCTCCCCTCTGAGCCTCAGAAGGACTTCCTGTTGAGCCCCTCCTCTGAGCCCCCCTCTGAGCCCCTCCCTCTGAGCCCCTCCCCTCTGAGCCCCTCCCTCTGAGCCCCTCCCCTCTGAGCCCCTCCCTCTGAGCCTCAGAATATGATGTAAACATGTTTTTGTACACGTCTGTTAATGTGAAGGATTGTTTATGAATAAATAATAACACATGTTCATCTGGAAAATCTTTATTTGATGGAAAGAGAAGCAGAAGATCACATGGTACAGATGAATGTGTGGGGGGGGGCTGTGTGTGGGGGGGGGCTGAAGACACTCAGGACCACACAGCGCTATTTACCTTTATTATAACTACCAGTGTTGCAGAGTGATTTCACTAGGTACAGAGTTATGTCACTGTGTTCCAGAGTGATGTCACTGTGTTCCAGAGTGATGTCACTGTGTTCCAGAGTGATGTCACTGTGTTCCAGAGTGTTGTCACTGTGTTCCAGTGATGTCACTAGGTACAGAGTGATGTCACTGTGTTCCAGAGTGATGTCACTGTGTTCCAGTGATGTCACTAGGTACAGAGTGATGTCACTAGGTACAGAGTGATGTCACTGTGTTCCAGAGTGATGTCACTAGGTACAGAGTGATGTCACTGTGTTCCAGAGTGATGTCACTAGGTACAGAGTGATGTCACTGTGTTGCAGAGGCTTCCAGAGTGATGTCACTAGGTACAGAGTGATGTCACTGTGTTCCAGAGTGATGTCACTGTGTTCCAGTGATGTCACTGTGTTCCAGAGTGATGTCACTGTGTTCCAGAGTGATGTCACTGTGTTCCAGAGTGTTGTCACTGTGTTCCAGTGATGTCACTAGGTACAGAGTGATGTCACTGTGTTCCAGAGTGATGTCACTAGGTACAGAGTGATGTCACTAGGTACAGAGTGATGCCACTAGGTACAGAGTGATGTCACTGTGTTCCAGAGTGATGTCACTAGGTACAGAGTGATGTCACTGTGTTCCAGAGTGATGTCACTGTGTTCCAGTGATGTCACTAGGTACAGAGTGATGTCACTAGGTACAGAGTGATGTCACTGTGTTCCAGAGTGATGTCACTAGGTACAGAGTGATGTCACTGTGTTCCAGAGTGATGTCACTAGGTACAGAGTGATGTCACTGTGTTCCAGAGTGATGTCACTAGGTACAGAGTGATGTCACTGTGTTGCAGAGGCTTCCAGAGTGATGTCACTGTGTTGCAGAGTGATGCCACTGTGTTGCAGAGTGTTCCAGAGTGATGTCACTGTGTTGCAGAGTGATGTCACTGTGTGTCAGCAGCTGTGTGTCTGTGCTGCGCGCGGCGGTACATTTGAATTACACCGGGCAGCGGCACACTGTGAACTGTCAGGAAGACTCGGGTCTAACTCGTGGTCTGACTCGTGGTCTAACTCGTGGTCTGTAACTCATGGTCTGACTCGTGGTCTGTAACTCGTGGTCTGACTCGTGGTCTGACTCGTGGTCTAACTCGTGGTCTGACTCGGGTCTGACTCGTGGTCTAACTCGTGGTCTGTAACTCATGATCTGACTCGTGGTCTGACTCGTGGTCTAACTCGTGGTCTGACTCGTGGTCTGACTCGTGGTCTGACTCGGGTCTGACTCGTGGTCTGACTCGTGGTCTAACTCGTGGTCTGACTCGTGATCTGACTCGTGGTCTAACTCGTGGTCTGACTCGTGGTCTGACTCGTGGTCTGACTCATGGTCTGACTCATGGTCTGACTCGGGTCTGACTCGTGGTCTGACTCATGGTCTGACTCGGGTCTGACTCGTGGTCTGACTCATGGTCTGACTCGGGTCTGACTCGTGGTCTGACTCATGGTCTGACTCGGGTCTGACTCATGGTCTGACTAACCTTATTTAACAGAAAATAAAATGGCAACAACAGGGCTTGGGAGCAGTGGTCGCGTTAACCGAATACCCCCCCCCCCCCCCCCCCCCCCCCCCCCCCCCCCCCCCCCCCCCCCCCCCCCCCCCCCCCCCCCCCCGTCAGCGCGAGTGAGTGACGAGTTGTGTACAGACTCGACGGGTAATAATGGATTATGACGGATGTTACGATCCTGTCCGTCAAAATGACTGACAACGAAAAAGTCTAACGCCACCACTGCTTGGGAGAAAGAAACGAGGCGATATTTGGGCCCATTTTCGCTCCAAGGAGGCGGAGAAAAAAAGCCAATGCATAGTTTTATCAGAAGGGAAGCAATGTGGCCATCACAGCTGGTGAGACACCACACCTGACCTCTCTCTGCAAAGCTGCTTTCTTCATCATTCAACCTGTGTTTCTCATCAAATAAGGACAAGAGAATCTTATTGTGAAATAAGTTTGACTAAAATGACAAATGATTGGTTTTGGCTCGACGAGTTTGACTGAGATGTTCTCTATTATCTGATGACTAAAAGTAGACTCAAATGCTCAGACTTTTAGTCGACTAAAACTTGACTAAATAAAAACAGGATGAAGGTGACTAAATATGACTAAAACTAAAAAGGAAATTTAACACAGGACTAAGACTAAAACTACATTTAAAAATAGCTGACGAAATTAACACTCTGGAGCACAGTGATGTACTGTGTTGCAGAGTGATGTCACTGTGTTGCAGAGTGATGTACTGTGTTGCAGTGATGTCACTGTGTTCAGAGTGATGTCACTGTGTTGCAGTGTTCCAGAGTGATGTCACTGTGTTACAGAGTGATGTCACTGTGTTCAGAGTGATGTCACTGTGTTGCAGTGTTCCAGAGTGATGTCACTGTGTTCAGAGTGATGTCACTGTGTTACAGAGTGATGTCACTGTGTTCAGAGTGATGTCACTGTGTTACAGAGTGATGTCACTGTGTTACAGAGTAATGTCACTGTGTTCAGAGTGATGTCACTGTGTTGCAGTGTTCCAGAGTGATGTCAATGTGTTCAGAGTGATGTCAATGTGTTCAGAGTGATGTCACTGTGTTACAGAGTGATGTCACTGTGTTCCAGGAGTAAGGCTGTTTACTGAATTTATTGACGAATAAAAAAAGACAGCAGGTTTATCCTCAGATGTTTACTGTAATCACAGATACACGAGTATGCAGTATTATACACTCAGTATGCAGTATTATACACACAGTACACACTGTATGCAGTATTATACACTCAGTATGCAGTATTATACACACAGTACACACAGTATGCAGTATTATACACACAGTATGCAGTATTATACACTCAGTATGCAGTATTATACACTCAGTATGCAGTATTATACACACAGTACACACAGTATGCAGTATTATACACACAGTACACACAGTATGCAGTATTATACACACAGTACACACAGTATGCAGTATTATACACAGAGATAGATGACAACAGAAATGTGTGATGAACAGAAGAAATCTTAATAGAGTAAAGTCATGTTAACACAGGAAGAGCCAGGTGGTCCATAATGAGAGAAGCTGATGATGATGAAGGTGAGATAGCTGACGATGATGAAGGTGGGACAGCTGATGATGATGAAGGTGAGAGCAGAGAGCTTTGGTTTGTATTGCACTGTATTATTGACACCTCATCACGACAGCAGATCACTCCTCCTGTCTGATGGACACGGAGCAGCTGATCCTCATCACGACAGCAGATCCCTCCTCCTGTCTGATGGACACGGAGCAGCTGATCCTCATCACGACAGCAGATCCCTCCTCCTGTCTGATGGACACGGAGCAGCTGATCCTCATCACGACAGCAGATCACTCCTCCTGTCTGCTGGAGCAGCTGATCCTCATCACGACAGCAGATCCCTCCTCCTGTCTGATGGAGCAGCTGATCCTCATCACGACAGCAGATCCCTCCTCCTGTCTGATGGACACGGAGCAGCTGATCCTCATCACGACAGCAGATCCCTCCTCCTGTCTGATGGACACGGAGCAGCTGATCCTCATCACGACAGCAGATCCCTCCTCCTGTCTGATGGAGCAGCTGATCCTCATCACGACAGCAGATCCCTCCTCCTGTCTGATGGAGCAGCTGATCCTCATCACGACAGCAGATCCCTCCTCCTGTCTGATGGAGCAGCTGATCCTCATCACGACAGCAGATCCCTCCTCCTGTCTGATGGAGCAGCTGATCCTCATCACGACAGCAGATCCCTCCTCCTGTCTGATGGAGCAGCTGATCCTCATCACGACAGCAGATCCCTCCTCCTGTCTGATGGACACGGAGCAGCTGATCCTCATCACGACAGCAGATCCCTCCTCCTGTCTGATGGACACGGAGCAGCTGATCCTCATCACGACAGCAGATCCCTCCTCCTGTCTGATGGACACGGAGCAGCTGATCCTCATCACGACAGCAGATCCCTCCTCCTGTCTGATGGACACGGAGCAGCTGATCCTCATCACGACAGCAGATCCCTCCTCCTGTCTGATGGACACGGAGCAGCTGATCCTCATCACGACAGCAGATCCCTCCTCCTGTCTGATGGACACGGAGCAGCTGATCCTCATCACGACAGCAGATCCCTCCTCCTGTCTGATGGACACGGAGCAGCTGATCCTCATCACGACAGCAGATCCCTTCCTGTCTGATGGACACGGAGCAGCTGATCCTCATCACGACAGCAGATCCCTCCTCCTGTCTGATGGAGCAGCTGATCCTCATCACGACAGCAGATCCCTCCTCCTGTCTGATGGACACGGAGCAGCTGATCCTCATCACGACAGCAGATCCCTCCTCCTGTCTGATGCACGGAGCAGCTGATCCTCATCACGACAGCAGATCCCTCTCCTGTCTGATGGACGGAGCAGCTGATCCTCATCACGACCGCAGATCCCTCCTCCTGTCTGATGGACACGGAGCGCTGATCCTCTCACGACAGCAGATCCCTCCTCCTGTCTGATGGAGCAGCTGATCCTCATCACGACAGCAGATCCCTCCTCCTGTCTGATGGACACGGAGCAGCTGATTGTCAAAGGCACTGCGTTTTAAATAAAACCATGATTTGAACCTTCAGTTATCTCATCTTAAGGTTTATGACTCAAACACAGAGTTCAGAGCTGGTTCCAGATACACATGAAGACACAAGGTGAGATCTGAAGGACAACATGACGGAGAAGGTAAATAACAACAAGATTCAGAGAAAAACAAGTTCATAATTTCTGGAGAAAAACAAGTAAAAAAAACTGAAATCGGACCAAAAAAGAAATATTTTTTTCCAGATTCTTTATTTTAAAATCTGAGTCTTCTCTCCTAAATTAATCAATTTAACCTCAGAGTCTAATCTCTGGGTGTGACCCTCCTTCCTCTGCTCTGTATCCTTCTCTGACCTAAAGCAGCCCTCACACACCTCGTAACTCTCAGTTTATTGTCAGGGGGAAAACCCTCAAAAACAAAAAGCCTTTCTCAGCAATACAAAAATAATCTTTCTGAGTGTCCTAACATCAGCTGTAAACTCTCAGCCCTCTCTGCGCTCTGTCTGAGGGAAGCAGGGAAACATGGGCCTGCCAGGCGGCGCTCAGGGAGGCCCAGCAGGGGGCAGCACTCTCTGAAGGGGGAGATCCTCTTCATCACTTCACATTTAAACAAAGGAACTCTTAAAGAATAAGGCCTGGAAAATAAGGTGTTTTGGCACTTTGTGACTGGGGGGGGTTCACCACGGATCGGTGAGTTCAGGGACTCCACCTGTCCGTTAATGTTCACAACAACAACAGGAGCTTGACAGGAAAGTAGTCCCAGGTCAAGACAGGAAAGTAGTCCCAGGTCAGAGTCCAGCTCACAGAGCTCACTGTTAGTGGTTCAGATGACAGTCTTAAGGAGACGGAGGTCCTCAGGTCTGGGCCCTGGCGGTGCCGTCATGCATGTAGTACACGTTGACCAGGTGCCGGTTCAGGTGGCGCCGGTAGACCACCTCCAGGGGGAAGGTGCGGTCGCAGAAGATGCACAGGTGGCTCTTGAGCTCTGTGGGGTTGGGGATCTCGTCGGTGGGCGTCTCCGGGTCGTTGGCCATCTTTCCCGACTGGGCTCCGTTGAGCCGGAGTCGTCGCTGCCCTCTGAGGCGCTGTCGCTGATGTCGCTGCCCCCCTCCTGGCTGCTGTGGACCCCCTCGTCCTCCTCTGCGTCCGAGGGTTTGCTGCGCGGGCCTGGAAGCACCAGAGAGGGCGGGGGGGGTTTAACGAACGTGGGCGCAGGGCGGTCTTCAGCCGGAGAAGGCGTGTCTTCACCGGAGCTGCAGGGGGGGGAAACCTCCATCTCCTCTGAGGGTTCGTTCAGAGGCTGTTCAGGAACTGGTGGAGGGGTTTCAACCGCTGAGACCTTCCTCTTCTTCTTCGCAGGGCTGGTTCCTGTCTCAGAAGATCTGGTCCCTGTCTTGGAGGGTCTGGTTCCTGTCAAGCGGGGCTCGGAGGATTTGATTTCTGCCTCGGAGGATTTGGTTTCTGTCTTGGAGGATGTGGTTCCTGCCTTGGAGGATGTGGTTCCTGCCTCAGAGGAAGTGGTTCCTGTCTTGGAGGATGTGGTCCCTGCCTTGGAGGATGTGGTTCCTGCCTCGGAGGAAGTGGTTCCTGTCTCGGAGGATGTGGTTCCTGCCTTGGAGGATGTGGTTCCTGCCTCAGAGGAAGTGGTTCCTGTCTCGGAGGATGTGGTTCCTGCCTTGGAGGATGTGGTTCCTTCCTTGGAGGATGTGGTTCCTGCCTCAGAGGAAGTGGTTCCTGTCTTGGAGGATGTGGTTCCTGCCTTGGAGGATGTGGTTCCTGTCTTGGAGGATGTGGTTCCTGTCAGGCAGGGCTCGGAAGGTGTGGTTCGTGTCTTGGAGGATGTGGTTCCTGTCTTGAAGGGTGTGGTTCCTGTCTTTGAGGATGTGGTTCCTGTCAGGCAGGGCTCGGAGGGTGTGGTTGTGGTCTCGGAGGGTGTGGTTCTGGTCTCGGAGGATGTGGTTCTGGTCAGGCAGGGCTCGGAGGGTGTGGTTCTGGTCTTGGAGGATGTGGTTTGTGTCCCCGAGGATGTGGTTCCTGTCAGGCAGGGCACGGAGGATGTGGTTCCTGTCAGACAGGGCTCTGAGGATGTGGTTCCTGTCCCCGAGGATGTGGTTCCTGTCAGGTAGGGCTCGGAGGGTGTGGTTCCTGTCCCCGAGGATGTGGTTCCTGTCAGGCAGGGCTCGGAGGATGTGGTTACTGTCCCCGAGGATGTGGTTCCTGTCAGGCAGGGCTCGGAGGATGTGTTACTGTCCCCGAGGATGTGGTTCCTGTCAGGCAGGGCTCGGAGGATGTGGTTTCTGTCTTGAAGGGTGTGGTTCCTGTCTTGGAGGATGTGGTTCCTGTCTTGGAGGATGTGCTTCCTGTCTTGAAGGGTGTGGTTCCTGTCTTGGAGGATGTGGTTCCTGTCTTGGAGGATGTGGTTCCTGTCTTGGAGGATGTGGTTCCTGTCTTGGAGGATGTGGTTCCTGTCAGGCAGGGCTCGGAGGATGTGGTTCCTGTCTTGGAGGATGTGGTTACTGTCCCCGAGGATGTGGTTCCTGTCTTGGAGGGTTGGGTTCCTGTCTTGGAGGATGTGGTTACTGTCCCCGAGGATGTGGTTCCTGTCTTGGAGGATGTGGTTCCTGTCTTGGAGGATGTGGTTCCTGTCTTGAAGGGTTGGGTTTCTGCCTCAGAGGATGTGGTTACTGTCCCCGAGGATGTGGTTCCTGTCAGGCAGGGCTCGGAGGATGTGGTTTCTGTCTTGAAGGGTGTGGTTCCTGTCTTGAAGGGTGTTGTTCCTGTCTTGGAGGATGTGGTTCCTGTATTGGAGGATGTGGTTCCTGTCAGGCAGGGCTCGGAGGATGTGGTTTCTGTCTTGAAGGGTGTTGTTCCTGTATTGGAGGATGTGGTTCCTGTCTTGGAGGGTGTGGTTCCTGTCAGACAGGGCTCGGAGGATGTGGTTTCTGTCTTGAAGGGTGTGGTTTCCTGTCAGACAGGGCTCGGAGGATGTGGTTTCTGTCTTGAAGGGTGTGGTTTCTGTCTTGGAGGGTGTGGTTCCTGTCTTGGAGGATGTGGTTCCTGTCTTGGAGGATGTGGTTCCTGTCTTGGAGGATGTGGTTCCTGTCTTGGAGGATGTGGTTCCTGTCTTGGAGGATGAAGTCTTCTGGTCCTTCTCTGCCTTCAGGGTTTGTTGGAAGGTCTGAGGACTTCTTGGTCTTCTTGGTCTTCCTGTTGTTCCCAGGACTCGTCCCGTTGGACCCTCTCGGGGCCCGGGTCGCCTCGCTAGTCTTCTTAGTTTCTTCTGAAGCGGGTCTCTTCACTCTCCGGGTCTTGGATGGAGTCTCAGACGAGGACTTCTTGGAGAGGTCCAGAGCTTCCACTGCCTTCCTCTTCCTGGACCTTTCCTTCTGAGGTTCCTCAGGAGAGACTGGGCTCGGCTCAGGTTCTGGTTCCTCAGGAGAGACTGGGCTCTGCTCAGGTTCTTTAACTGGTTCTGGTTCCTCAGGAGAGACTGGGCTCTGCTCAGGTTCCTTAACTGGTTCTGGTTTCTCAGACTTCTTTGACGCAGACTTCCTCGGCTTGCTGAGGCCTTTGTTCTCTTTCCCATTGTTCTTCTTCCTCTCAGGGATCCGCTCCTCTTCCTCCTCTGGTCTCTGTGGCTCTCCAGTTCCTGTAGCTTGGTCCTTGGTGGTGGTTTTCTCCACTGGCGGTTTCTTGACACGTCTCTTGACCTTCTCTGGGACGGGAGTCTCTGTCTCCAGAAGGTTCTTCTTCTGCCTCGTGACCTTCTTCTCTGGTTCCACCTTCCCCTTCAGAACCTTCTCTTTCTCAGGAGGGTTGGTGGATTTCTTCGGAGCCTTGTCCGGCGCCTCGCTCTGCAGCGGTTGGTTGGCGCTGGGCTTGATTGACAGATTGATGGGGCTTGACTCCTCGTCCACGTCGTCCTCGTCGAAGTCCTCGTCCACACCGGATGAATGGTCCATCTTGCCCGTTCTGGATTCAGCGTGTTCCTCGTTGCCGTGTTTCTTGTTGCGCAGCTTGACCTTGGAGACGTCCAGCACCACGCTGCAGCCGGCGTGCCTGGACTTCAGGTGGTACTGCAGGTTGCACTTCTTGGAGGCGGCGTACTTGCAGAGTGGGCAGACGAACTGCCGCGGGTTGAGGTGCAGCTCCACGTGCTTCTTGTAGTTGCTGCGGTCGGCGGTCTTGTACTCGCAGTACGGGCAGGACAGAGGCTTGGGTCCGTTGTGGACCTGCCGGGCGTGGCGGGTCACTTCGTGCTGGTTCGCCGCCAGGTAGTTACAAGTCTCACACTTGAAAGGACGCTCACCTGCACACAGGAAGTAAAGAGGAGGTCAAACAGGAAGTGATGTGAGGGTACAGGTGAGACAGCAGAGGGGTTCATGCAGCAGCACCTTCATGCAGTCATGCCTTCAGAACCTCTCATCAGATCATCTACTCATCACTACAGCACTATTTCACTTCTGATTCTGTCTGCATGTTTACAGACTCGTGCACTCACTGTCTCTGCAGCATTAGATTATTGTATTTATCTGACATGTATATATATATACTCCATCTGCATTACTGCCAGTGTTGGGCAAGTTACTTCCAAAATGTAATACAGTATATATAACTTATTACTGTCTTTTTTAAGTAATAAGTTACATTACAATATTACTGTCTCTGAAATGTAATGAGTTACACTACTTTTATATTACTTTTGAGTTACTTTCACCAAAATAACCACAAAATAATGGCTAGGTATTTTAAATGCTAAAATGTAGTTTAGTGCAGCAACTGTGTAGGCCCTTAAGCCTACTAACAACTTTTATTACAAGGCTTAGTTGAATACTTGATTCTGATTGGTCAATTCCGTTGCTAAGGAGGATCAAGAAAGAGAACGGAAAAGAGGGTAAAAACGGAGCGCTGGACGTCAGATAAATGACCAGAAGAAGGCAGAGAGGAAGTGAACACTAACAGGAGCACGGTGTGGGCTCTGCAGAGTTTAGGGACTTGTTAGTGGATCAGAAACTGTGAACAGAGTTGGAGAGTGCTGCCGTAAAGTTGTTGTTGTCGCAGTTCCAGCCGTTGGTGCGCGGTGGAACGGAGTTTTATTTTTTCTTAGCGGAAGAAATACGATCATTTTAAGTCATTAAAATCATTTCAGTTAATATTGGGAGTCGATTCCTTAGTTTGTTTAGTATCTGGCCGCGTAATAAGCGGGACAATGTGCAGCGACTTGGTCATTATGGGGAAAAGAACACCCTTCAGGCTCATCGAGATCAGCCCGACTGATTACGTAAACACCAGCCCGACTGATTACGTAAACACCAGCCCGACTGATTACGTAAACACCAGCCCGACTGATTACGTAAACACCAGCCCGACTCATTACGTAAACACCGGGCTCACTAATCTCCCGGCACCTTCGTCTCGCGATGTTAGTGAATTCTTAAAAAACAAAACACCATTTCATTTCGGGTTAAAATGAGTTGTAACTGCGTGACTGAGAATTGTAACGGGTAGTATATTACCCACATTTCATTAGGAATGCGTTACAGCAAAAAGTAATACATTACTGTAACTCCGTTACTTTTGTAACGCGTTACACCCAACACTGGTTGCTGCACATTGGTCTCCTCTATTCTATTGTTTCTAGGGTTCATTCTGTCAGGCTGCTTCAGTGGGGACACAACACAGGGACACAACACAGGGACACAACACAGGGACACAACACAGGGACACAACACAGTACACAACACAGGGACACAACACAGGGACACAACACAGGGACACAACACAGGTACACAACACAGGGACACAACACAGGGACACAACACAGGGACACAACACAGGGACACAACACAGGGACACAACACAGGGACACAACACAGGGACACAACACAGGTACACAACACAGGGACACAACACAGGTACACAACACAGGTACACAACACAGGGACACAACACAGGTAAACAACAGGGACACAACACAGGGACACAACACAGGTACACAACACAGGTACACAACACAGGGACACAACACAGGGACACAACACAGGGACACAACACAGGGACACAACACAGGGACACAACACAGGTACACAACACAGGTACACAACACAGGGACACAACACAGGGACACAACACAGGTACACAACACAGGGACACAACACAGGGACACAACACAGGGACACAACACAGGGACACAACACAGGGACACAACAAAGGTACACAACAAAGGTACACAACACAGGGACACAACACAGGTACACACACAGGGACACAACACAGGACAAACACACAGGACACAACACAGGGACACAACACAGGGACACCACACAGGGACACCACACAGGTACACAACACAGGGACACAACACAGGGACACAACACAGGGACACAACACAGGGACACAACACAGTACACAACACAGGACACAACACAGGGACACAACACGGTACACACAGGGACACACACAGGTACACAACACATACACAACACAGGGACACAACACAGGTACACAACACAGGTACACAACACAGGGACACAACACAGGGACACAACACAGGTACACAACACAGGGACACAACACAGGTACACAACACATGTACACAACACAGGGACACAACACAGGGACACAACACAGGTACACAACACAGGGACACAACACAGGGACACAACACAGGTACACAACACAGGGACACAACACAGGGACACAACACGGGACACAACACAGGTACGCAACACAGGTACGCAACACAGGTACGCAACACAGGGACACAACACAGGGACACAACACAGGTACACAACACAACACAACACAGGTACACAACACAGTTACACAACACAACACAACACAGGTACACAACACAGGTACACAACACAGGTACACAACACAACACAACACAGGGACACAACACAACACAGGTACACAACACAGGTACACAACACAGGTACACAACACAGGGACACAACACAGGCACACAACACAACACAGGGACACAACACAGGGACACAACACAGGGACACAACACAGGGACACAACACAGGTACACAACACAGGGACACAACACAGGTACACAACACAGGGACACAACACAGGGACACAACACAGGGACACAACACAGGGACACAACACAGGGACACAACACAGGTACACAACACAGGTACACAACACAGGGACACAACACAGGTACACAACACAGGGACACAACACAGGGACACAACACAGGGACACAACACAGGTACACAACACAGGTACACAACACAGGTACGCAACACAGGGACACAACACAACACAGGTACACAACACAGGTACACAACACAGGGACACAACACAGGTACACAACACAACACAACACAGGTACACAACACAGTTACACAACACAGGTACACAACACAACACACAGGTACACAACACAGGTACACAACACAGGTACACAACACAGGTACACAACACAGGTACACAACACAACACAACACAGGGACACAACACAGGGACACAACACAACACAGGTACACAACACAGGTACAACACAGGTACACAACACAGGTACACACAGGAAGCCACAGCATGTACTTGTACTGCGTGTCACGTTACCATGTTAATCCAACAGCGAGCGCTTCAGTGAGAGCAACACAGACATGTTAACAGTTAGAGAGAACACATGACCTCATCAGCAATCACATGATTCTCCTGCTAACTAATGCTAATACTGCTAACTAATGCTAACTAACACTAACTGCTACCACTAATGCTAACTGCTACTACTAATACAATTACTACTATTGCTAACAACAACTACTGCTAACTAATGCTAAAACTGCTAACAACAACAACTGTTACTACTACTAATGCTAACAGCTACTACTAATGCTAACAGCTACTACTAATGCTAACAGCTACTACTAATACAACTACTACTATTGCTAACAACAACTACTGCTAACTAATGCTAAAACTGCTAACAACAACAACTGTTACTACTACTAATGCTAACAGCTACTGCTAATGCTAACTGCTACTACTAATGCTAACTGCTACTACTAATGCTAACAGCTACTACTAATGCTAACTGCTACTACTAATGCTAACTGCTACTACTAATACAACTACTACTATTGCTAACAACAACTACTGCTAACTAATGCTAAAACTGCTAACAACAACAACTGTTACTACTACTAATGCTAACAGCTACTACTAATGCTAACTGCTACTACTAATGCTAACAGCTACTACTAATGCTAACAGCTACTACTAATGCTAACTGCTACTACTAATACAACTACTACTATTGTTACTACTAATGCTACTACACTAGAGTGTGGACCTCTTACCGGAGTGAGTCCTCATGTGGCGGGTCAGGTGGGTCTTCTGAGAACTGGAGTAATCGCAGTACAGACACTGGAAGGGACGCACACCTGTATGACACACACACACACACACACACACACACACACACACACACATATACACTTGTTTAGTGTATATTTTTTGACAGTGCAGATGGTGTTCAGTGAGGTTTTCTGGGTTGCTTGGTTTCAAGTAGAGAAAGAGACTTTCTTATTCATTCATTTAAGTTAATGATGGTTTGTAAAATAACTCAATTTATCATTTGAATTATAATACCCTGAAAAGGCAGGAATGTGACTGAGTTATTATTAGAAACAATGCAATGAGGCATACAAAATGTTTGTGATTTTGTATGCCTGTGAACTAACATTTGTTTGTCCTCTGTGTTTTGAAGGTTTTCAATCTGAGGAGAATCTGAGGAGAATCTGAGGAGAATCTGAGGAGAATCTGATGAGAATCTGAGGAGAATCTGATGAGAATCTGAGGAGAATCTGAGGAGAATCTGATGAGAATCTGAGGAGAATCTGAGGAGAATCTGGTGAGAATCTGATGAGAATCTGATGAGAATCTGAGGAGAATCTGATGAGAATCTGAGGAGAATCTGAGGAGAATCTGAGGAGAATCTGAGGAGAATCTGATGAGAATCTGAGGAGAATCTGAGGAGAATCTGAGGAGAATCTGAGGAGAATCTGATGAGAATCTGAGGAGAATCTGAGAATCTGAGGAGAATCTGATGAGAATCTGAGGAGAATCTGAGAATCTGAGGAGAATCTGATGAGAATCTGAGGAGAATCTGATGAGAATCTGAGGAGAATCTGAGGAGAATCTGATGAGAATCTGAGGAGAATCTGATGAGAATCTGAGGAGAATCTGAGGAGAATCTGATGAGAATCTGATGAGAATCTGAGGAGAATCTGATGAGAATCTGATGAGAATCTGAGGAGAATCTGAGAATCTGATGAGAATCTGAGGAGAATCTGATGAGAATCTGATGAGAATCTGATGAGAATCTGAGGAGAATCTGAGGAGAATCTGAGAATCTGATGAGAATCTGAGGAGAATCTGAGGAGAATCTGATGAGAATCTGAGGAGAATCTGAGGAGAATCTGAGGAGAATCTGAGGAGAATCTGAGGAGAATCTGATGAGAATCTGAGGAGAATCTGATGAGAATCTGATGAGAATCTGATGAGAATCTGAGGAGAATCTGAGGAGAATCTGAGAATCTGATGAGAATCTGAGGAGAATCTGAGGAGAATCTGAGGAGAATCTGAGGAGAATCTGATGAGAATCTGAGGAGAATCTGAGGAGAATCTGATGAGAATCTGAGGAGAATCTGAGGAGAATCTGAGGAGAATCTGAGGAGAATCTGATGAGAATCTGATGAGAATCTGAGGAGAATCTGAGGAGAATCTGATGAGAATCTGATGAGAATCTGAGAATCTGATGAGAATCTGATGAGAATCTGAGGAGAATCTGAGAATCTGATGAGAATCTGAGGAGAATCTGATGAGAATCTGATGAGAATCTGATGAGAATCTGAGGAGAATCTGAGGAGAATCTGAGAATCTGATGAGAATCTGAGGAGAATCTGAGGAGAATCTGAGGAGAATCTGAGGAGAATCTGAGGAGAATCTGAGGAGAATCTGATGAGAATCTGAGGAGAATCTGATGAGAATCTGAGGAGAATCTGATGAGAATCTGATGAGAATCTGATGAGAATCTGAGGAGAATCTGAGGAGAATCTGAGAATCTGATGAGAATCTGAGGAGAATCTGAGGAGAATCTGAGGAGAATCTGATGAGAATCTGAGGAGAATCTGAGGAGAATCTGATGAGAATCTGAGGAGAATCTGAGGAGAATCTGAGGAGAATCTGAGGAGAATCTGATGAGAATCTGATGAGAATCTGAGAATCTGATGAGAATCTGATGAGAATCTGAGGAGAATCTGAGGAGAATCTGAGGAGAATCTGATGAGAATCTGATGAGAATCTGAGAATCTGATGAGAATCTGAGAATCTGATGAGAAT
>CM062271.1:1001364-1013864 GCA_031216635.1 Dissostichus eleginoides | reverse complement strand
ACTGTGCGGGGGAGGGCTGAGCGCACTGTGCGGGGGGTGGGGGGGGAGGGCTGAGCGCACTGTGCGGGGGGAGGGCTGAGCGCACTGTGCGGGGGGAGGGCTGAGCGCACTGAGCGGGGGGAGGGGGGAGGCTGAGCGCACTGTGCGGGGGGAGGGCTGAGCGCACTGTGCGGGGGGAGGGCTGAGCGCACTGTGCGGGGGGAGGGCTGAGCGCACTGTGCGGGGGGGAGGGCTGAGCGCACTGTGCGGGGGGAGGGCTGAGCGCACTGTGCGGGGGGAGGGCTGAGCGCACTGTGCGGGGGGAGGGCTGAGCGCACTGTGCGGGGGGAGGGGGGAGGGCTGAGCGCACTGTGCGGGGGGAGGGCTGAGCGCACTGTGCGGGGGGAGGCTGAGCGCACTGAGCGGGGGGAGGGCTGAGCGCACTGTGCGGGGGGAGGGCTGAGCGCACTGTGCGGGGGGAGGGCTGAGCGCACTGAGCGGGGGGAGGGCTGAGCGCACTGAGCGGGGGGAGGGGGGAGGGCTGCGTTGGCGGATGTTGAAGAGAAAACCGATTTTCATTTAAACAAGTCGACGTGAACTACACACTCGAGTTAATCGATAAAATCGATTTATCGCCCTAGAAGAAACTGAATTAAAGGTCTCCTGTTGTACTTGTTGTTCTTTATGCATATCACAGGTCTCAGATATAAAGACATGTCTCTGAAGTGTCCTGCTCCAAACCCCAAACAGATCCTTGTAGCCCCCCCCCCTCTCTTCCAGCTGTTACTAAGGACATGTCTCTGAAGTGTCCTGCTCCAAACCCCAAACAGATCCTTGTAGCCTCGTCCCCCTCTCTTCCAGCTGTTACTAAAGACATGTCTCTGAAGTGTCCTGCTCCAAACCCCAAACAGATCCTTGTAGCCCCCCCCCTCTCTTCCAGCTGTTACTAAGGACATGTCTCTGAAGTGTCCTGCTCCAAACCCCAAACAGATCCTTGTAGCCTCGTCCCCCTCTCTTCCAGCTGTTACTAAAGACATGTCTCTGAAGTGTCCTGCTCCAAACCCCAAACAGATCCTTGTAGCCCCCCCCCCTCTCTTCCAGCTGTTACTAAGGACATGTCTCTGAAGTGTCCTGCTCCAAACCCCAAACAGATCCTTGTAGCCCCCCCCCTCTCTTCCAGCTGTTACTAAAGACATGTCTCTGAAGTGTCCTGCTCCAAACCCCAAACAGATCCTTGTAGCCCCCCCCCCTCTCTTCCAGCTGTTACTAAGGACATGTCTCTGAAGTGTCCTGCTCCAAACCCCAAACAGATCCTTGTAGCCCGCCCCCCCTCTCTTCCAGCTGTTACTAAAGACATGTCTCTGAAGTGTCCTGCTCCAAACCCCAAACAGATCCTTGTAGCCCCCCCCCCTCTCTTCCAGCTGTTACTAAAGACATGTCTCTGAAGTGTCCTGCTCAAACCCCAAACAGATCCTTGTAGCCCCCCCCCCTCTCTTCCAGCTGTTACTAAGACATGTCTCTGAAGTGTCCTGCTCCAAACCCCAAACAGATCCTTGTAGCCCCCCCCTCTCTTCCAGCTGTTACTAAAGACATGTCTCTGAAGTGTCCTGCTCCAAACCCCAAACAGATCCTTGTAGCCCCCCCCCTCTCTTCCAGCTGTTACTAAAGACATGTCTCTGAAGTGTCCTGCTCCAAACCCCAAACAGATCCTTGTAGCCCCCCCCCTCTCTTCCAGCTGTTACTAAGACATGTCTCTGAAGTGTCCTGCTCCAAACCCCAAACAGATCCTTGTAGCCCCCCCCCTCTCTTCCAGCTGTTACTAAAGACATGTCTCTGAAGTGTCCTGCTCCAAACCCCAAACAGATCCTTGTAGCCCCCCTCTCTTCCAGCTGTTACTAAAGACATGTCTCTGAAGTGTCCTGCTCCAAACCCCAAACAGATCCTTGTAGCCCCCCCTCTCTTCCAGCTGTTACTAAAGACATGTCTCTGAAGTGTCCTGC
Organism: Dissostichus eleginoides; assembly: GCA_031216635.1. Classification (NCBI taxonomy): domain Eukaryota; kingdom Metazoa; phylum Chordata; class Actinopteri; order Perciformes; family Nototheniidae; genus Dissostichus; species Dissostichus eleginoides. The sequence continues at coordinate 1,011,885 of CM062271.1, read as the reverse complement.
TCCAAACCCCAAACAGATCCTTGTAGCCCCCCCCTCTCTTCCAGCTGTTACTAAAGACATGTCTCTGAAGTGTCCTGCTCCAAACCCCAAACAGATCCTTGTAGCCCCCCCCTCTCTTCCAGCTGTTACTAAAGACATGTCTCTGAAGTGTCCTGCTCCAAACCCCAAACAGATCCTTGTAGCCCCCCCCCTCTCTTCCAGCTGTTACTAAAGACATGTCTCTGAAGTGTCCTGCTCCAAACCCCAAACAGATCCTTGTAGCCCCCCCCTCTCTTCCAGCTGTTACTAAAGACATGTCTCTGAAGTGTCCTGCTCCAAACCCCAAACAGATCCTTGTAGCCCCCCCCCTCTCTTCCAGCTGTTACTAAAGACATGTCTCTGAAGTGTCCTGCTCCAAACCCCAAACAGATCCTTGTAGCCCCCCCCCTCTCTTCCAGCTGTTACTAAAGACATGTCTCTGAAGTGTCCTGCTCCAAACCCCAAACAGATCCTTGTAGCCCCCCCCCTCTCTTCCAGCTGTTACTAAAGAGCTGACTCTGGGTCTGTAGCTTTAGAGAGAGAGTAGATCTCATCAGGAGAACTCTCCCAGCAGAAACTCAGCTAAATGCTGCCGTGATGAAACTCCATATCATGTTCCAAACCACATCAAGGATTCTCTCTGAAACAGCATGGAGCTCAAACTCTCTCTCTCTCTCAGGTTTACCTCAAGGTGAGTTCCTTTTGATTTCCTGCTTCTTCACACATACTCTCTCCAGTACAGGTTAGCTCTGAGTGTTAGCATGCTAATGTAAACACAGACCATATTACTTCCAGAACACGTCTCATTGTTTCTGACAGCAACCTTTCTGATTGGCCCGTGGGTGTAAAGCCCGCCCACATTTTAGTAATGTGGTCATGACGCAGCAAATCTGGATCAGCTCCGTTGTCCCCGTTTTTAGAGATGTGGGTACGGAGGAAAAGAGAGGGGGTTATTTCCTGACACTTTGTGAGTCTCCTGACACACCGGGGACACCGGGGACACATGGTGATGTAGAGAAGACATCAGTGAGTCTCCTGACACCGGGGACACACGGGATGAGAGAAGACATCACTTGTGAGTCTCCTGACACCGGGGACACACGGTGATGTAGAGAAGACATCACTTTGTGAGTCTCCTGACACACCGGGGACACACGGTGATGTAGAGAAGACATCAGAAAGTGACTATTGCAGGATAGGAGACCTTTCAAAGCTTGTACCTAAGTACCCTTCTCTATGCATTACTCTCACTTGTAACAGAGTATTTGTACACCGTAGTCTCAGTACTTCTACTCCAGAGAATAATGTGAGTACTTGGTTTGATGAGAGATTAAAAAGGGAAGATAAAACAACACCAGGTTTAAAACATGTTGACTCTGATTATAACTGAGTAAGAATAATACAGATTTGTATTATCGATCATTAATGACCTCACTGATAATCTACTATAACACGCCATCTATTAGTTAGTTATATTAAATATAAACCTTAAGTAGAAGATGTTAGAGAAACAGATGGCGGCCATTTTAGAGCAGCACCAGGCCGAGAGACAGCGACACACCCACACACACACCCCCCACACACACACACCCCCCACACACCCCCCCCCCACACACACACACACACACAACAGTTTTTAAAGTGATTTAAAGTGGTTACAAAGAGTCTAAAGTGGTTATAAACTGATTTAAAGTGGTAATAAGGATATTTAAACTGAGTCTAAAGTGGTTATAAAGTGATTATAAAGATATTTAAAGTGGTTCAAAGTGATTAAAAGTGGTTATAACGTGATTTAAAGTGGTTAAAGTGACCGTGGTAATGACGGGATTCTGTTAGCGGTGTTCTCCTTGGTCCTGATCGGTTATTAAAAGTGTTTAAAAAAGTGCGTTTAAAGTGATGATATCGTGATTTAAAGTGGTATAAAGTGATGATATCGTGATTTAAAGTGGTCATACAGATGATAAAGTGAGTCCACAGTGTTTCCGGAGGGACTTAAGGAGATTGAAGGGGATTGAAAGCGTGTTTGAAGCGTTTGAAGGTGTTGTTCTCTCCGTGGTCCTGATCAGCCCCGGACAGCGCCTTCCTCTCAGACTCCATTTTCCCTCAAACTCTCAACTACTTTCCGGGTCCGTTTCGCTCTAAAACAGCCCGGAACAAAGCCCTGAGACTCACCTTCAGCTCCGGGGGACTGTCCTCCTCTTTCTGTCCTCTTTCTGTCCTCTTCTGTCCTCTTTTCGTCCTCTTTCTGTCCAGTTTCGGGCTCTTTTTCCTCGACGAACAGCAGAAAGACAAGTGAAGAAGTTTCCGCAAATTCCTGCACACTGACGCAGGGCGGCTGACGTCATTACGTCGTCCCGGGAGCGAGCGGGCCAATAGGGAAGAGGATGAGGCCACACGAGTTGGGATCACGTGATCAAAAGTTTTAAAAACTAATTTAGAGTTAAAGGTGGGGTCGGTAATTCCCTTCAGAAACACTCGTTGTTATATTCCACGGAAGGCTCTGAACATCCCGATAGCAACGAATATCTGAAATGCTTTGACAATAAATACATTAAAACATGTCCTCTGTGGAAGCCGCTGTAAAAAGCACGACCAATCATCTGAGCCGGCCCGGCTAAAATAACTGGATGGCCTACCTGCCTGTCAGCTTTCCATCTGTGCACACACTGATCTCGTGCCCTCATTGGTCATGTGCGCGTTCGTGTGTTGGAGGAGGGGCTCTGTGAGGAAGTCTTACTTTCAATTCTAGCGCACTCGAGCTGGTTTCTCCATTCTTACCCACCCACCTTTAAGGTCTGTTCCAAACCACCGAGTGAGGAGGGGGAGTGGGGGGGAGTGGGCTATCAAGCCCTCAAACAGCGAGTCTGAAGGTTTCTCATTTCTACATTCTTACCTTTAAGTGAATAAAACCATCTGAAAACAAAGGGAACAAAAGTTCATCAAAAGTCATTTTTCTGAAGAAGAAAGAAATCAAAATTGTGAGAAATCAGTTTTTTTCTTTACATCTGGCCACATCCCTAAATCATTGAAAATCGGAAAATATTTGTTGGGATGTGATGAAAAAAAAAAACAGATTTACTTTTTAATTCAGACTTTTTTTTCCAGAATTCTGGGATTCAGAAATCTATTGTTTTTTTCACTTTGGTCACATCCCCCACAAATATAATCTCATGAGAAATGATCATTCAAATTAATAATGTTTCTGAATTCTGAAGAAAGAAATTTAAATTGTGAAAAATGAGTTTTTTTTTTACATTTGATCATGTGATCATGTGATCATGTGATCAAATGATCATTTGATCATGTGATCAAATGATCATGTGATCACAGCCCTACATGTTTTTCCAATGAGACACAAACATTTGGGATGTGACCAAGAGTTAGAAAGTAACTCTGAGTTCTGACTCAGAAAGAAACAGAAAAGAAAATACTTTTTATTTGTTTCCCTTTCGGTCACATCCCAAAAGCTATCCCCGTGAAATAACAACGATTGGGAAGTCGCCAGAAAAACATGTTTGGTCCGGTTTGCTTTGACATTTTCTTTTTTGAGTTCAAAATCTGAGAACAGTATATATATATATACTGTTCTCAAGAAGTAGCAGCCTCCCTCAGTGACAGCCTCCCTCAGTGACAGCCTCCCTCAGTGACAGCCCCCCTCAGTGACAGCCTCCCTCAGTGACAGCCTCCCTCAGTGACAGCCCCCCTCAGTGACAGCCTCCCTCAGTGACAGCCTCCCTCAGTGACAGCCCCCCTCAGTGACAAGCCCCCTCAGTGACAGCCTCCCTCAGTGGACAGCCTCCCTCACTGACAGCCTCCCTCAGTGACAGCCCCCCTCAGTGACAGCCTCCCTCAGTGACAGCCTCCCTCACTGACAGCCTCCCTCAGTGACAGCCCCCCTCAGTGACAGCCTCCCTCAGTGACAGCCTCCCTCAGTGACAGCCTCCCTCACTGACAGCCTCCCTCAGTGACAGCCTCCCTCACTGACAGCCTCCCTCAGTGACAGCCCCCCTCAGTGACAGCCTCCCTCAGTGACAGCCTCCCTCACTGACAGCCTCCTCAGTGACAGCCCCCCTCAGTGACAGCCCCCTCAGTGACAGCCTCCCTCAGTGACAGCCTCCTCAGTGACAGCCTCCCTCACTGACAGCCTCCCTCAGTGACAGCCCCCCTCAGTGACAGCCTCCCTCAGTGACAGCCTCCCTCACTGACAGCCTCCCTCAGTGACAGCCCCCCTCAGTGACAGCCTCCCTCAGTGACAGCCTCTCTCAGTGACAGCCTCCCTCAGTGACAGCCTCCCTCAGTGACAGCCTCTCTCAGTGACAGCCTCCCTCAGCCTCCCTCAGTGACAGCCTCCCTCAGTAACAGCCTCCCTCAGCCTCCCTCAGCCCCCCTCAGTGACAGCCTCCCTCAGTGAAAGCCTCCCTCAGCCTCCCTCAGCCTCCCTCAGTGACAGCCTCCCTCAGTGACAGCCTCCCTCAGCCTCCCTCAGTGACAGCCTCCCTCAGTGACAGCCTCCCTCAGCCTCCCTCAGCCTCCCTCAGTGACAGCCTCCCTCAGTGACAGCCTCCCTCAGGGCTCTCTCTCAGCGGCTCTCTCTCAGCGCCTCTCTCTCAGCGCCTCTCTCTCAGCGCCTCTCTCTCAGCGCCTCTCTCTCAGCACCTCTCTCTCAGCGCCTCTCTCTCAGCGCCTCTCTCTCAGCGCCTCTCTCTCAGCGGCTCTCTCTCAGCGCCTCTCTCTCAGCGGCTCTCTCTCAGCGCCTCTCTCTCAGCGCCTCTCTCTCAGCGGCTCTCTCAGCGCGTCTCTCTCAGCGGCTCTCTCTCAGCGCCTCTCTCTCAGCGGCTCTCTCTCAGCGCCTCTCTCTCAGCGCCTCTCTCTCAGCGCCTCTCTCTCAGCGGCTCTCCTCTCAGCGCTCTCTCTCAGCGCCTCTCTCTCAGCGCCTCTCTCTCAGCGCCTCTCTCTCAGCGCCTCTCTCTCAGCACCTCTCTCTCAGCGCCTCTCTCTCAGCGCCTCTCTCTCAGCGGCTCTCTCTCAGCGCCTCTCTCTCAGCGGCTCTCTCTCAGCGCCCTCTCTCTCAGCGCTCTCTCTCAGCGGCTCTCTCAGCGCGTCTCTCTCAGCGGCTCTCTCTCAGCGCCTCTCTCTCAGCGGCTCTCTCAGCGCCTCTCTCTCAGCGCCTCTCTCTCAGCGCCTCTCTCTCAGCGGCTCTCTCAGCGCCTCTCTCTCAGCGGCTCTCCAGCGCCTCTCTCTCAGCGCCTCTCTCTCAGCGGCTCTCTCTCAGCGCCTCTCTCTCAGCACCTCTCTCTCAGCGGCTCTCTCTCAGCGGCTCTCTCTCAGCGCCTCACTCTCAGCGCCTCTCTCTCAGCGCCTCTCTCTCAGCGGCTCTCTCTCAGCGCCTCTCTCTCAGCACCTCTCTCTCAGCAGCTCTCTCTCAGCGCCTCTCTCTCAGCACCTCTCTCTCAGCGGCTCTCTCTCAGCGCCTCACTCTCAGCGGCTCTCTCTCAGCGGCTCTCTCTCAGCGCCTCACTCTCAGCGGCTCTCTCTCAGCGGCTCTCTCTCAGCGCCTCTCTCTCAGCGCCTCTCTCTCAGCGCCTCTCAGAGTATCTCTCCCCAGATAGAGAGCATGGTGCTCGGCTCCCTCTCCTCCGCGCTCCGCCGCCGCTCCGCCGCCGCTCCGCCGCCGCTCCGCCGCCGCTCCGCCACCGCTCCGCCACCGCTCCGCCGCCGCTCCTGTGAGCTGGTCTGGCTGGTGTGTTTCCTCCAGGTCTCCGTCATCCTCTTCTACAGCCACCGCTCTCTGGACCCCCCGTGGGGCCAGAACCAGCAGGACGACCCCTCCATCCAGAACCAGCAGGAAAACACGGCCAAGAGGAACCAGGACCGACCCGCCGACCCCCCCCGCGGAGAGGAGGCAGGAGAGCCCGGGGATAAAGGACAGAATCCCGGGGGGAAGGCAGTGGGTCCCGGGGGGAAGGGGCTGCAGCAGTGCCCTGGAACAGCCCCCCTGCTGGGTAAGACCCGCTCTCTTTGTTTTCTTTTTGTTTTATTACTGACGATTTTATTCCTTTTTATTCCATTTTTTATATTTTTCCAGTTCTCTATCTGTGTTTTTGAATCTTAGTTTAACTTTTATGTTTGCACCACGACACCAAGTCAAATTCCTCGTACGTATACCTGGAGATAAACCTGATCCTGATCCTGATCCTGACCCTGATCCTGATCCTGATCCTGATCCTGACCCTGATCCTGATCCTGATCCTGATCCTGACCCTGACCCTGATCCTGATCCTGATCCTGACCCTGACCCTGATCCTGACCCTGACCCTGATCCTGATCCTGACCCTGACCCTGATCCTGATCCTGATCCTGATCCTGATCCTGACCCTGATCCTGATCCTGACCCTGATCCTGATCCTGACCCTGACCCTGACCCTGATCCTGATCCTGACCCTGACCCTGATCCTGACCCTGACCCTGATCCTGATCCTGACCCTGACCCTGATCCTGACCCTGATCCTGATCCTGATCCTGACCCTGATCCTGATCCTGACCCTGATCCTGATCCTGATCCTGACCCTGACCCTGATCCTGACCCTGATCCTGATCCTGACCCTGACCCTGACCCTGACCCTGATCCTGACCCTGACCCTGATCCTGATCCTGACCCTGACCCTGATCCTGACCCTGATCCTGATCCTGATCCTGACCCTGATCCTGATCCTGACCCTGATCCTGATCCTGATCCTGACCCTGACCCTGATCCTGACCCTGATCCTGATCCTGACCCTGATCCTGATCCTGATCCTGATCCTGACCCTGATCCTGATCCTGATCCTGACCCTGACCCTGATCCTGACCCTGATCCTGATCCTAATCCTGATCCTGACCCTGACCCTGATCCTGACCCTGACCCTGATCCTGATCCTGATCCTGATCCTGACCCTGACCCTGATCCTGATCCTGATCCTGATCCTGATCCTGACCCGACCTGATCCTGATCCTGATCCTGACCCTGATCCTGACCCTGATCCTGATCCTGATCCTGACCCTGATCCTGACCCTGACCCTGATCCTGATCCTGATCCTGACTCATTCTCTGTGATATTATTCATGTTTAAAGATGAGGGTTGACGTGTCAGGAGGATCAGAGGCGAACACATGGGCGTGGTGTTTCAGACACACTTCAGACTTTTATACTTAATTCAAATATTCCTCTTATTGTCCTCGATGAATCGTCCTCCTGTCCGTCCGGTTTGAGACGGACTACAGGACATTTCATTTACACTTCAGTTCAGCTTTTGATATCTTTTGCACTTTTGAAATGATCCCATTGTAATTCGGTCAGATGCTCTGAGCGTTTCAGACTCCATAATAAGATGAGACTGACTGTAGGATGTGTTCTCCCTCTTTGGGAGATGTCTGTGAACAAGGCACTGCACGACATGAGACATCTGTAGAACATCAAGACACACAAACATCTTGAAATAGAAAATAATAACTATCTGTCTGAACTCATGCAGGATCATATTTACATGAAGTGTATTATTATATAACTGAGTCACTGAGAGAGGCTTTATAATATCTCTGAAGATAAATCATGTCTCTTAGCTGGTCCCAGTTTTCACTCTTCTTACGTCCTGTTGGGAAAGTGAGGAAAGAGGCGGTTAAGATAAGATAAGTTAAGAGGTACTTTATTGATCCCAAAGGGGGAATTTGTTTGTGTTTCAGCAGCATAGAAAACAAGGCATTGCACATAAGTAGAATTTAAAGAGTAGAAATAAACAAAACTAGAATGTAAACATCTCAAAATAGAATTAAATCATCATTAAAAAGTAGGAAAATATACAGGAGACCGTGAAGATAAAACATATACACACACAGGATGTTATTAAGTGAGCAGGGAATGCAGTGTTTGAAACTGAGAGAGACATCTGGCTCAGAGACAGAGAGACAGAGAGACATCTGGCTCAGAGACAGAGAGACAGAGAGACAGAGAGACATCTGGCTCAGAGACAGAGAGACAGAGAGACAGAGAGACAGAGAAACAGAGAGACAGAGAGACAGAGAGACAGAGAGACAGAGAGACATCTGGCTCAGAGACAGAGAGACAGAGAAACAGAGAGACAGAGAGACAGAGAGACATCTGGCTCAGAGACAGAGAGACAGAGAGACAGAGAGACATCTGGCTCAGAGACAGAGAGACAGAGAGACAGAGAGACAGAGAAACAGAGAGACAGAGAGACAGAGAGACAGAGAGACAGAGAGACATCTGGCTCAGAGACAGAGAGACAGAGAAACAGAGAGACAGAGAGACAGAGAGACATCTGGCTCAGAGACAGAGAGACAGAGAGACAGAGAGACAGAGAGACAGAGAGACATCTGGCTCAGAGACAGAGAGACAGAGAGACAGAGAGACATCTGGCTCAGAGACAGAGAGACAGAGAAACAGAGAGACAGAGAGACAGAGAGACAGAGAGACAGAGAGACAGAGAGACATCTGGCTCAGAGACAGAGAGACAGAGAAACAGAGAGACAGAGAGACAGAGAGACATCTGGCTCAGAGACAGAGAGACAGAGAGACAGAGAGACATCTGGCTCAGAGACAGAGAGACAGAGAGACAGAGAGACATCTGGCTCAGAGACAGAGAGACAGAGAGACAGAGAGACGCCCTGAAACAGGAACCGGCTTGAGAACCGGCTCGGTGACTCTGCCCGACCGCATCCAGACCAACTGGTTCCCCTCTGAGCCATCCGTCTCATAGGTCGGAGGGGAGGTTACCTGCTCAGGTGTTTCTGATGAATCACACAGAGGAGCTTCAAGCTGTCATTAGTATTCTCCCCGGATAGAGAGCATGGCGCTCTGCTCCCTCTCCTCTGCGCTCCGCCGCCTCTCCTCCGCGCTCCGCCGCCGCTCCTGTGAGCTGGTCTGGCTGGTGTGTTTCCTCCAGGTCTCCGTCATCCTCTTCTACAGCCACCGCTCTCTGGACCCCCCGTGGGGCCAGAACCAGCAGGACGACCCCTCCATCCAGAACCAGCAGGAAAACACGGCCAAGAGGAACCAGGACCGACCCGCCGACCCCCCCCGCGGAGAGGAGGCAGGAGAGCCCGGGGATAAAGGACAGAACCCCGGGGGGAAGGCAGTGGGTCCCGGGGGGAAGGAGCTGCAGCAGTGCCCTGGAACAGCCCCCCTGCTGGGTAAGACCCGCTCTCTTTGTTTTCTTTTTGTTTTATTACTGACGATTTTATTCCTTTTTATTCCATTTTTTATATTTTTCCAGTTCTCTATCTGTGTTTTTGAATCTTAGTTTACTTTTATGTTTGCACCACGACACCAAGTCAAATTCCTCGTACGTATACCTGGAGATAAACCTGACCCTGATCCTGACCCTGATCCTGATCCTGATCCTGATCCTGACCCTGACCCTGATCCTGATCCTGACCCTGACCCTGATCCTGATCCTGACCCTGACCCTGATCCTGATCCTGACCCTGACCCTGATCCTGATCCTGATCCTGATCCTGATCCTGACCCTGATCCTGATCCTGATCCTGATCCTGATCCTGATCCTGACCCTGATCCTGACCCTGATCCTGATCCTGATCCTGATCCTGACCCTGATCCTGATCCTGATCCTGATCCTGACCCTGACCCTGATCCTGATCCTGATCCTGACCCTGATCCTGATCCTGATCCTGACCCTGATCCTGATCCTGATCCTGATCCTGATCCTGATCCTGATCCTGATCCTGATCCTGACCCTGATCCTGATCCTGATCCTGATCCTGACCCTGACCCTGATCCTGATCCTGATCCTGACCCTGATCCTGACCCTGACCCTGACCCTGACCCTGATCCTGATCCTGATCCTGATCCTGACCCTGACCCTGATCCTGATCCTGATCCTGATCCTGACCCTGATCCTGACCCTGATCCTGACCCTGACCCTGATCCTGATCCTGATCCTGACCCTGATCCTGATCCTGATCCTGACCCTGATCCTGACCCTGATCCTGATCCTGACCCTGATCCTGATCCTGATCCTGACCCTGATCCTGATCCTGATCCTGATCCTGATCCTGACCCTGACCCTGATCCTGACCCTGACCCTGATCCTGATCCTGATCCTGACCCTGACCCTGATCCTGATCCTGACCCTGATCCTGATCCTGATCCTGACCCTGACCCTGATCCTGATCCTGATCCTGATCCTGATCCTGATCCTGATCCTGACCCTGATCCTGATCCTGATCCTGACCCTGACCCTGATCCTGATCCTGATCCTGATCCTGATCCTGATCCTGATCCTGATCCTGATCCTGATCCTGACCCTGATCCTGATCCTGATCCTGACCCTGATCCTGATCCTGATCCTGACCCTGACCCTGATCCTGATCCTGATCCTGATCCTGATCCTGATCCTGATCCTGATCCTGATCCTGATCCTGACCCTGATCCTGATCCTGATCCTGACCCTGATCCTGATCCTGATCCTGATCCTGATCCTGATCCTG
>CM062271.1:986364-996364 GCA_031216635.1 Dissostichus eleginoides | reverse complement strand
CTGATATACTGCTCAGATACTGCTGATATACTGCTGATATACTGCTCAGATACTGCTGATATACTGCTGATATACTGCTGATATACTGCTGATATACTGCTGATATACTGCTCAGATACTGCTGATATACTGCTGATATACTGCTGATATACTGCGCAGATACAGCTGATATACTGCTGATATACTGCTGATATACTGCGCAGATACAGCTGATATACTGCTGATATACTGCTGATATACTGCTCAGATACTGCTGATATACTGCTGATATACTGCTGATATACTGCTGATATACTGATATACTGATATACTGATATACTGCTGATATACTGCTGATATACTGCTGATATACTGCTGATATACTGCTCAGATACTGCTGATATACTGCAGATATACTGCTGATATACTGCTGATATACTGCTGATATACTGCTCAGATACTGCTGATATACTGGTCAGATACTGCTGATATACTGCTGATATACTGCTGATATACTGCGCAGATACTGCTGATATACTGCTGATATACTGCAGATATACTGCTGATATACTGCTCAGATACTGCTGATATACTTCTCAGATACTGCTGATATACTGCTGATTAACTACTGAGATACGTACTACGTGAGGTATAAAATAAACAAAGAGACTACAATGTGACCACAATGTGACCTACAACGTGACGTACAACGTGACTTTCAACGTGACCTAAAACGTGACCAACAACGTGACATACAACGTGACCTACAACGTGACCAACAACGTGACCAACAACGTGACTTACAACGTGACCAACAACGTGACCAACAACGTGACCTAAAACGTGACCAACAACGTGACATACAACGTGACCTACAACGTGACCAACAACGTGACCAACAACGTGACCTACAACGTGACCAACAACGTGACCAACAACGTGACCAACAACGTGACCTACAACGTGACCAACAACGTGACCAACAACGTGACCTACAACGTGACCAACAACGTGACCAACAACGTGACCTACAACGTGACCAACAACGTGACCTACAACGTGACTTTCAACGTGACCTACAACGTGACCTACAACGTGACCTACAACGTGACCTACAATGTGACCTACAACATGGCGTACAGTGTGACCTACAACGTGACAACATGACCGATAAGCTGACCTACAATGTGACCTACAATGTGACCTACAATGTGACCTTAAACATAAACAAAGGAACTACAACTTGACCTACGACATGACCTACAACGTGACCAACAACGTGACCTACAACGTGACCTACAACGTGACCTACAACGTGACCTACAACATGACCAACAACATGACCAACAACGTGACCTACAACGTGACCTACAACGTGACCTACAATGTGACCTACAATGTGACCAACAACGTGACCTACAACGTGACCTACAACGTGACCTACAACGTGACCTACAATGTGACCTACAACATGGCGTACAGTGTGACCTACAACGTGACAACATGACCGATAAGCTGACCTACAATGTGACCTTAAACATAACAAAGGAACTACAACTTGACTACGACATGACCTACAACGTGACCTACAACGTGACCTACAACGTGACCAACAACGTGACCTACAACGTGACCTACAACGTGACCAACAACGTGACCAACAACGTGACCTACAACGTGACCTACAACGTGACCTACAACGTGACCTACAATGTGACCTACAACGTGACCTACAACGTGACCAACAACGTGACCTACAACGTGACCTGCAACGTGACCAACAACGTGACCTACAACGTGACTTTCAACGTGACCTAAAACGTGACCTACAACATGACCTACAACGTGACGTACAACGCAACGTACAACGCGACCTACAACGCGACCTACAACGCGACCTACAACATGACGTACAACGTGACCTACAACGTGACCTACAACGTGACCTACAACGTGATGTACAACGTGACCAACAACGTGACCTACAACGTGATGTACAACGTGACCAACAACGTGACCTACAACATGGCGTACAGCGTGACGTACAACGTGACTTTCAACATGACCTACAACATGACCTACAACGTGACCAACAACGTGACCTACAATGTGACCTTAAACATAAACAAAGGAACTACAACTTGACCTACGACATGACCTACAATGTGACCGACAACGTGACCGAAAACGTGACTTACAACGTGACCTACAACGTGACCGACAACGTGACCTACAACGTGACATATAACAAAAACAAAGAGACTTCAACGTGACCAACAACGTGACCTAAAACATGACGTACAACGTGACCTACAACGTGATGTACAACATGACCAACAACGTGACCTACAACGTGACCTAAAACGTGACATATAACAAAAACAAAGAGACTTCAACGTGACCAACAACGTGACCTAAAACATGACGTACAACGTGACCTACAACGTGATGTACAACATGACCAACAACGTGACCTACAACGTGACCTACAACGTGATGTACAACATGACCAACAACGTGACCTACGTGACCAACGTGACCTAAAACATGACGTACAACGTGACCTACAACGTGATGTACAACATGACCAACAACGTGACCTACAACGTGACCTACAACGTGATGTACAACATGACCAACAACGTGACCTACAACGTGACCAACAACGTGACCTAAAACATGACGTACAACGTGACCTACAACGTGATGTACAACATGACCAACAACGTGACCTACAACGTGACCTACAACGTGATGTACAACATGACCAACAACGTGACCTACAACGTGACGTACAACGCAACGTACAACGCGACCTACAATGCGACCTACAACGTGACCTACAATGTGACCTACAACATGACGTACAACGCAACGTACAACGCGACCTAAAACGCGACCTACAACGCGACCTACAACGTGATGTAAAACATGACCAACAACGTGACCAACAACGTGACCAACAACGTGACCTACAACGTGAGGTACAACGCAACGTACAACGCGACCTACAATGCGACCTATAACGCGACCTACAACGTGACCTACAACATGACGTACAACGCAACGTACAACGCGACCTAAAACGCGACCTACAACGCGACCTACAACGTAATGTACAACGTGACCAACAACGTGACCTACAACGTGACCAACAACGTGACCAACAACGTGACCTACAACGTGACCAACAACGTGACCAACAACGTGACCAACAACGTGACCTACAACGTGACCAACAACGTGACCTACAACGTGACGTACAACGTGACCTACAACGTGACCTACAATGTGACGTACAACGTGACCAACAACGTGACCTACAACGTGACAACAACGTGACCAACAACGTGACCTACACGTGACTACAACGGACCAACAACGTGACCAACACGTGACCTACAACGTGACCAACAACGTGACCAACAACGTGACCTACAAAGTGACCAACAAACGTGACCTACAACGTGACAACAACGTGACCAACAACGTGACCTACAACGTGACCTACAACGTGACCAACAACGTGACCAACAACGTGACCAACAACGTGACCTACAACGTGACCAACAACGTGACCAACAACGTGACCTACAACGTGACCAACAACGTGACCAACAACGTGACCTACAACGTGACCAACAACGTGACCAAAACGTGACCAACAACGTGACCAACAACGTGACCAACAACGTGACCTACAACGTGACCTACAACGTGACTACAACGTGACCAACAACGTGACCAACAACGTGACCAACAACGTGACCTACAACGTGACCTACAACGTGACCTACAACGTGACAACAACAACGTGACCTACAACGTGACCAACAACGTGACCAACAACGTGACCTACAACGTGACCTACAACGTGACCAACAACGTGACCAACAACGTGACCTACAACGTGACCAACAACGTGACCAACAACGTGACCAACAACGTGACCTACAACGTGACCTACAACGTGACTCAACGTGACCTACAACGTGACCAACAACGTGACCAACAACGTGACCTACAACGTGACCTACAACGTGACCAACAACGTGACCTACAACGCGACCAACAACGTGACCTACAACGTGACCTACAACGTGACCGAGATGGGGATAAACGATGACTGTGTTGAGCTAACAGAGGGTCTGGGACTGGGTCTTAATTAACTTCATTTCTTCTTCTCTTGTTTGTGTGTTGTGACTCTGGTCTTCTTCTTCTCTCCTCTCGGTGTCCTCCTCACACTGCAGGATCTGCCCGGTGTCTTGAGAGCCGGCCCTGATTGGTCTGCTGTTTTCTGCTCTGGTAAAACAGGCTTTTCTCTTTCTTTTCCACACAAGTTTTCTTGAGTTACCCTGAAAGCGTTCTGTAGTCTGATATCAGATAACCTCTGAGTCACACATACATTCAAACGTAACTGTGCCCGTCAGGAAGGAGAGGGCACCTTTAATCGAGCGAAGCTTCTGAACGTGGGCTACGCCGAGGCTCTGAAGGACTACGACTATGACTGCTTCGTGTTCAGCGACGTGGACCTGATCCCCATGGACGACAGAAACACCTACAGCTGCTTCAGCCAGCCTAGACACCTGTCCGTGGCCGTGGACAAGTTCAGATTCAGGTGAGAACACACGCCTGAGACACACAGGGACACACCTGAGACACATTTTAAAATGAGATAAACTGAGACATTCAGTGTGTCTGCAGGTTACCCTACACTCAGTGCTTTGGAGGCGTGTCCTCGATGAACAAAGAGCAGTTCCTGAAGATCAATGGCTTCCCAAACAACTACTGGGGCTGGGGGGGTGAGGACGACGACATCTTTAGGAGGTCAGCACACACACACACACACACACACACACACACACACACACACACACACACACACACACACACACACACCTCAATAAGTGCTATAATGTGCTGCTGTCTGCAGGTTCTCTTATAAAGGAATGAGCATCTCCCGGCCGAGTGGCGAGATCGGGAAGTATCGGATGATCCGGCACAACAGAGACAAGAAGAACGAGCCCAACCCTCAGAGGTAACCTTCAATATTTAAATAAAGATTATTAATATATATGTAACACATGGGTGGGAGGGTTACTTCCCTAATAATCTCAGGGATGTCTAAAGTTATTGCACTTTGTTAGAAACACCTAACGGATAACACCTGCAGTCGTTTCCTTGTGACTTTTGGACAGGACGTGGTCATCTTCGACCCTGAAACGTAACGTCCTCCTGTTGTCAGCAGTGAGGCTCTTCCCACGGCCTCCCCAACCTACAAACAGCTTTCTATTCCCAGAGCCGTGAGCATCCTGCAAACAGAAGAAGCCCCTGCAGACAACCTCGACTGGGAATAGCCAGGTCTTCCAACCTCTGTCTCTGCACTGATGGACCAGGTCCTGGTACTTTGTGGCTTTCCTTCCCACGGGACCGTCAGCTTAATAAGGAAGATCTCCTTTTCCTCCTCAGACTATATGAGCATGTCGGGCCTCAGGGATGTTTGGACGATTCGGGGAAAGTGTAGTTTCCTTCCCAGGTCCACCCTCACCTGATCCTGAGTCTTGTTTCATATTGGTCTGACGCTTTTTCGTCTGTCCTGCTTCAAGATCCCAGCCCGTGCCCTGAGGACCTCGTCATGACGCCATATCTTCCCTGTTCTCCAAAGGGCCTCTCACTCACCTCTCACATAACTTGCAGAGTTTGCAGGCTTGGTGTCAGGGGGCTTTACAGTTTATACAGAATACCACACCCTCTGACCCTCACATTTGTTGGCGTTGACAGGGTGTCGTACACTACTAACTTGGGGCCACTTCAGCAGGTCCCACTTGCTTTCCTTCAGAAGCCCTTGTCCTTCGCCCTTCCTCCTCCATGTGACGGACCTCGGCTTGAATCATGTCACCCCTTTGCCATGGCTTCTCTCCCCCCAAATCTGGAAGTGGGTGGGTCCGAGTCCTTGTCTCCCATGCAGGGCTTCAGTCCCTTCAGAGAGCTTTCCTCAGGTCTCCCTGATGTTACTGCTGCCCACTTACGTCCTGATCTCATCACTGAGGATAGGGGTAGCAGTAACTGGCCAGACCTGATGTAAAGCCCTACCTAGTCGGTTTACTCGACTCCTACCATGGTCAGGTACCACATGAGTCGAGGTAGCTGGAAGAGACATGCCTTGAATCATCCTGGTTCGTCTGAACCCTGTATCTTCCTCAGCCACTCGTCTGTCTCTCTGTCCTGGATGCATTGATTCTGTCCATTAGAGAAGCATCCGATCACCTCCCTAAGCATTATATTGGGTTTTCCTCCGTAGATGGTATGCCCTCCCCCTGGACTTGGAGCTGGAACCTGTTGGTCACTTTTCTGATCATCACACTTCTTGACTTCTTTGGCCTGAACTTCCCTTCTTGCTCATGTTGACATCACCAAGTGACTTCAGGATCCACATTGCATGTACATGGGATGTGGTTGTAATGCAGGGGTCTTCTATAAAGCCTCTTATTGGAGGTTGGCTTCTCCCAGCTTCAGAAAGTTTACCTGAATGGGTTTTTTATAAACTGAGCCCGCTTGGCTTCCTAACCTAATTGATGAATAGTTTCACCGTATCAGAAATCTAATAGTCGAAACCAAAACCAATTACAATTCCCCGATTCTTCGTACCTGATGGTGTCTTTATGACCTCAGCAGTTTTAACAGTGTTTTACAGTCCGCTCCCAGCTTCTGTCCGGAAGTTAGACATCATAATTCCCTCTTTTTTCTCAACAATCACTACATGTTACTAGATTACATTGAACACATCATGGTAACGTTGTACTTTACCTTCAACCAAAAGGCTCTTTTACTGGAAGGAGCCTGAACCCACTGCGATGTGGAACCTCTGTTAGCTGTTAGCTCTGTTTCTTAGCCTACGGTTGCTACCTGTGTTATCTCTTTGAGACGGTCCCCCTTAATAAATAATCTGTGTCCCCTCCAGGTTTAGCCGGATCGCTCACACGCTAAAGACCATGTCCTCAGACGGGATCTCGTCCCTCTCCTATTCGCTGGTGAAGAAGGAGAAGCTGGACCTCTACACCCGGATTCATGTGGACGTGGGGGGGCCTTAGGTCAGCTGACCAACGTGGGGGAGGGGCCCCGAGGACTGGGCTCTGATTGGATGCTGCTGTGACACTTCCTGAACAATGATCTCCTCTCAGGAAAGACCTCACAAAGCATGGACTCTTTTTATTGATGGTGTTAGTTGTGATTGATCTGGGCATCCTGTTGGTTCTAAATTCAGATCAAAATGCAGAAGTAGTTTGAATCCCGCGAGGAAACACATGATGCCGCGATCAGAGTCGAATGCCTCCCGTGTGAATTCACAAAAACTATTTTTTATATTTGATCTGTTTTTACATAACGGAGGATTGAAACAGCAGAAACAAAATCTGTCCACACGTGTTTGCTGTGTTGTGAATAAATACACTTTTATTGTACGTTAATAAGTCCACAGGGCGAGAAATAAAAACATGAAGACATGAACCCGGAGTCCTTTATTCCCTCATATATGATAATGTTATATAACTCCTAGTTCTCCGGCGCTAGCTTCCACATTGCTGTATATGTGCTGGAACTTCCTGTTAACTCATAGCTGCGATCACTGAGCATCGCGTCGCCTCAGTTTGGGGTTTGGTGAGTTCAGGAGCTCCAACGATAGTCCATGAGTTTCCTTTAGTGAATCCTCCTGAGGGCCAGCCGCTCTGAGGTAACGTCATGTTTTCATCCTATTCCCAGTTTATTCTTTAAGGTGATTGTTAGAGCCAGTCTTTAGTTTTTATAAAAAAGGCCACCTAATCGTGACGTCTGTCAACAGAGTATAAAAGACTACAATTCCCACAATGCCTCCTCTAAAGAGACAGAGAGGGTCAGAAAGACGCCGTAGAGACACCGTTTTTAACCGTTCAATCACCCTTTAAGTTACCAGGTTATACAGAAAGCAAGAAAGAATACCTAAGTTGGTTATTCTTTTATCTGAGTTTTGCCTCTTTCCTTTGATTTGTTTCGACTTTTGTAAAGACCTGTTTTCTTTGTTACCTGTGTGAAAAGTTTTTTATTTTATTTTGAGGAACCATCGCACAATATCCTCCAAACCATCGGAGGCCAGCATCAGCTGTGAGTAACACAAAGATACAGGAAAGAAAGCGAGTTAGAAATGTCTGTGTAAGGGGTGAGGAACCTTTTTCCTCTCAAGGGCCATCTCCATGTTTTCAGCATCCTCCGTACAAACGATTGACCTCTGCTTCAAAACACTCAAACCACAGCCCATTCATTTGGCCTCTCTTTCATGCTGAGCAAAGAAACAGCAACCTCTCAATCCAGAGATCTCACCATGACTCACGCATGCATGCACGTGCACGGTGTGGCATGCGTGCACGTGCACGGTGTGGCATGACCACCAAAACAGAAAGATATGGACACAAGATGTGTGCACATGTATTTAGTTTCCTATCCATGTGGACATGATTTAAGTGGGGGGGGGGACCTAACCTCCTCTAGGGGGTCCTCACCTTCTCTAGGGGGGACCTAACCTCCTCTAGGGGGGTCCTCACCTCCTCTAGGGGGGTCCTCACCTCCTCTAGGGGGGTCCTAACCTCCTCTAGGGGGGTCCTAACCTTCTCTAGGGGGGTCCTAACCTCCTCTAGGGGGGTCCTAACCTCCTCTAGGGGGGTCCTAACCTCCTCTAGGGGGGTCCGGGGCATGCTCCTTGTTGAAGGTGAAAGCATGAATCTGGTGCACTCAGAGCAACATGGAGAGATCTCTGGATTCATCTCAGCAGATGGAACAGAACTGGAAGCAGATTTTCTTTGTGGATATTTTACAGATCTCTCCTTTCAAACTCTATTCTTGTTTATTAATAACAACTTTTTTAACAGTCAGATAGTATTTTATACCTGTTTACTTTATTCTCTTATTTTTTTATAACTATAATGATCATATAAAGATGTGCCTTTACCTACGTGCTACGCCATGAATGCAATAAATCATCCCCTCGTGGGGGCGCGCTCATGTGATTGGCTTAGAATGGAGGAGACATCTGATTGGCTATAGATAGAAAACATTACAAGTAGGAATCGGGCGTCAGGGAAGTCTCAGAAACCCGCAGCGTGCACAGAGAGCGGGTTGTGTGCAGGTTCAGAGTTTTAAACGGGAAACAGATGTGTGCATCCTTCTGTGTGCATCCTTCTGTGTGCATCCTTCTGTGTGCATCCTTCTGTGTGCATCCTTCTGTGTGCATCCTTCTTTGTGCATCCTTCTGTGTGCATCCTTCTGTGTGCATCCTTCTGTGTGCATCCTTCTGTGTGCATCCTTCTGTGTGCATCCTTCTTTGTGCATCCTTCTGTGTGCATCCTTCTGTGTGCATCCTTCTGTGTGCATCCTTCTTTGTGCATCCTTCTGTGTGCATCCTTCTGTGTGCATCCTTCTGTGTGCATCCTTCTTTGTGCATCCTTCTTTGTGCATCCTTCTGTGTGCATCCTTCTGTGTGCATCCTTCTTTGTGCATCCTTCTGTGTGCATCCTTCTGTGTGCATCCTTCTTTGTGCATCCTTCTGTGTGCATCCTTCTGTGTGCATCCTTCTGTGTGCATCCTTCTGTGTGCATCCTTCAAGGATGCATCCTTGAAGGATGCATCCTTCTTTGTGCATCCTTCTGTGTGCATCCTTCTGTGTGCACTTCTGTGTTATGAGACTGATCTGAGCACACAGCTCTGTGGCTCCCAGTTTGAACTGGTTTCTGAAGTCATGGATTCCAGCATCCCCATCGACGCTGTTATCGCTGCTGGAGAGTGAGTTTAGTTTTCTTCTGCAGTCTTTCTTAATATTTTCACAAATTCTGATAATTTCAGAAAATCTCAATTTCTGTATTTTTCTCATTTCTCCTCAAAATCTCAAAATTCTGAGATTTCTTTTTTTTTATGAGATTTGAAAAAATTCTAAGAAAAAGTATAGTTTTAGGAAAAAGTCAGAATAATGAGATTTCCCCCAAAGCTTGCCCGAATA
>CM062271.1:961364-981364 GCA_031216635.1 Dissostichus eleginoides | reverse complement strand
CTACCTGAACACATTAACACTGAACACTTTACTACCTGAACACTTTACTACCTGAACACATTACTACCTGAACACTTTACTACCTGAACACATTACTACCTGAACACATTAACACTGAACACATTACTACCTGAACACATTACTACCTGAACACATTAACACTGAACACTTTACTACCTGAACACTTTACTACCTGAACACATTACTACCTGAACACTTTACTACCTGAACACATTACTACCTGAACACATTAACACCTGAACACTTTACTACCTGAACACATTAACACTGAACACATTAACACTGAACACATTAACACTGAACACTTTACTACCTGAACACTTTACTACCTGAACACATTACTACCTGAACACATTAACACTGAACACATTACTACCTGAACACTTTACTACCTGAACACATTACTACCTGAACACATTACTACCTGAACACATTACTACCTGAACACACTGAACACATTACTACCTGAACACATTACTACCTGAACACATTACTACCTGAACACACCTGAACACATTACTACCTTAACACATTACTACCTGAACACTTTACTACCTGAACACATTACTACCTGAACACACCTGAACACATTACTACCTGAACACATTACTACCTGAACACATTACTACCTGAACACACCTGAACACATTACTACCTGAACACATTACTACCTGAACACATTACTACCTGAACACATTACTACCTGAACACACCTGAACACATTACTACCTGAACACTTTACTACCTGAACACTTTACTACCTGAACACTTTACTACCTGAACACATTAACACTGAACACATTACTACCTGAACACATTAACACTGAACACATTACTACCTGAACACATTACTACCTGAACACTTTACTACCTGAACACATTACTACCTGAACACATTACTACCTGAACACATTACTACCTGAACACACTGAACACATTACTACCTGAACACATTACTACCTGAACACTTTACTACCTGAACACTTTACTACCTGAACACATTACTACCTGAACACATTACTACCTGAACACATTACTACCTGAAGACTTTACTACCTGAACACTTGACTACCTGAACACTTTACTACCTGAACACATTACTACCTGAACACATTACTAGCTGAACACTTTACTACCTGAACACTTTACTACCTGAACACATTACTACCTGAACACATTAACACTGAACACATTACTACCTGAACACTTTACTACCTGAACACATTACTACCTGAACACATTACTAGCTGAACACTTTACTACCTGAACACATTACTACCTGAACACATTACTACCTGAACACATTAACACTGAACACATTACTACCTGAACACATTACTACCTGGACACATTACTACCTGGACACATTAACACTGAACACTTTACTACCTGAACACATTACTACCTGAACACATTAACAATGAACACATTACTACCTGAACACTTTACTACCTGAACACATTAACACTGAACACTTTACTACCTGAACACATTAACACTGAACACTTTACTACCTGAACACTTTACTACCTGAACACATTACTACCTGAACACATTACTACTTGAACACTTTACTACCTGAACACATTAACACTGAACACTTTACAACCTGAACACATTAACACCTGAACACATTACTACCTGAACACATTACTACCTGAACACTTTACTACCTGAACACATTAACACTGAACACTTTACAACCTGAACACTTTACAACCTGAACACATTACTACCTGAACACATTACTACCTGAACACTTTACTACCTGAACACATTACTACCTGAACACATTACTACCTGAACACTTTACTACCCGAACACTTTACTACCTGAACACATTACTACCTGAACACATTACTACCTGAACACATTACTACTTGAACACATTAACACCTGAACACTTTACTACCTGAACACCTTAACACCTGAACACATTACTACCCGAACACATTACTACCTGAACACATTACTACCTGAACATATTCCTACCTGAACACTTTACTACCTGAACACTTGTTCCTACATCCCATAAGTAACAGGAGGTGATGTCACAGTAAGTGATGTCACAGTATCAGGAAGTGATGTCACAGTATCAGAAGGTGATGTCACAGTATCAGGAGGGGATGGAGGATCAGGTTTATGTGATGTCACAGTAACAGGAAGCATCTTTTGTGTCTCAGTGGGTCCCCTCCGGGTGGAGTTCAGCTCTCCGGTGAAAGAGGAGCTGATAAAAAGAAACCCCGCCCTGCAGCCGGGGGGGCGCTTCAGACCCAGAGACTGTGTGGCGCAGCAGAAGGTGGCCATCATCATCCCTTTCCGCAACCGAGAGGAACACCTGAAGTTCTGGCTGTACTACCTGCACCCCATCCTGCAGAGACAGCAGCTGGACTACGGGGTGTACGTCGTCAACCAGGTACTAATACTGCTGCTGATATACTGCTCAGATACTGCTGATATACTGCTGATATACTGCTACTGCTGATATACTGCTGATATACTGCTGATATACTGCTGATATACTGCTGATATACTGCTGATATACAGCTGATATACTGCAGATATACTGCTGATATACTGCTGATATACTGCTGATATACTGCTGATATACTGCTGATATACAGCTAATATACTGCTGATATACTGCTGATATACTGCTGATATATGACCTACAACGTGACCTACAACGTGACCGGCTCTACAACGTGACGTACAACGTGACGTACAACGTGACCGGCTCTACAACGTGACGTACAACGTGACCGGCTCTACAACGTGACATACAACGTGACATACAACGTGACGTACAACGTGACATACAACGTGACCGGCTCTACAACATGACCTACCACGGGACGTAGAATATGACCTACAACGTGATGTACAACGTGACATACAACGTGACCGGCTCTACAACGTGACATACAACGTGACCGGCTCTACAACGTGACTGGCTCTACAACATGACCTACAACGTGACCTACAACGTGACCTATAACATGACCTACAAGGTGACCTACAACATGACCTACAAGGTGACCTACAACGTGACCTACAACATGACCTACAACGTGACCTACAATGTGACCTACAACGTGACCTACAATGTGAACAGCTCTGCAATGTAACCTGCAATGTGAACAGCTCTATAACATGACCTACAACGTGACCTACAACATGACCTACAACGTGACCTACAACGTGACCTACAATGTGAACAGCTCTGCAATGTAACCTACAATGTGAACAGCTCTATAACATGACCTACAACGTGACCTAGAACTTGACCTACAATGTGAACAGCTCTACAATGTAACCTACAACGTGACCTACAACATGACCTACAACGTGACCTACAACGTGACCTACAATGTGACCTACAACATGACCTACAATGTGACCTACAATGTGACCTACAACATGACCTACAACGTGACCTACAATGTGACCTACAACATGACCTACAACGTGACCTACAATGTGACCAGCTCTACAACATGACCTACAACGTGACCTACAATGTGAACAGCTCTACAACATGACCTACAACGTGACCTAGAACTTGACCTACAATGTGAACAGCTCTACAATGTAACCTACAATGTGACCTACAATGTGACCTACAACTTGACCGGCTCTACAATGTGACCTACAACGTGACCTACAATGTGACCTACAACGTGACCTACAACGTGACCGGCTCTACAATGTAACCTACAACGTGACCTACAACGTGAACAGCTCTACAATGTAACCTACAATGGGAACTACAACGTGACCTACAACGTGACCTACAATGTGAACAGCTCTACAACATGGTCTACAACTGTATAGGGTTAGGGTAAGGGTAACCCCTAACCCTAACCCTACAACGTTGCCGGCTGTACAATGTGAACAGCTCTACAACGTGACCTACAACGTGACCTACAACGTGGCCGGCTCTACAATGTGAACAGCTCTACAACGTGACCTACAATGTGACCTACAATGTGACCTACAATGCGACCTACAACGTGACCTACAACGTGACCTACAATGTGATCGGCTCTACAATGTGACCTACAACGTGACCTAAAACATAAACAAAGGAACTACAGTGTGACCTGCCTGAAGCCATGTTCATGATAATCCCAGACTAATCTTTAATGCAGAGGAGAGCTCACGGTGTGTCGTCACACTCTGGTGAGTGCCAGGGAAATCAGGTTGAGCACACAGCGAGTGTGTTGAGCTGTGTTTATCTTGACTGTTCAAACTGGAGCTCTTCAGGCAGCCATGTTTCATCACCCAGTATAAATGCTGATAGCTGCCACGTGTCTCCCTGCAGGACACGTCCACACGTTAATCAGTGATTACTAACCTTTGAGCTGTCACTAACTCTGTGTGTGTGTGTGTGTGTGTTGCATGGAGCTAACAGAGGTCTCTTTAACTGCATTTCTTCTTCTCTTGTTTGTGACTCTGTTCTTCTTCTTCCTCTCCTCTTCCTCGCCCCCTGCATGTCAGGATCTGGAGGTCGGCTCTGCTTGGTCTGCTGTGGTTTCCTCTGGTAAAACCTCTCTTTCTTCTGCTTCCTCCTGTGTTTCAGCTGCAGAAACCCCTTCAGCTTCATTAGTGCTGAAGTCTCTACACAACTGTGTGTGTGTGTGTGTGTAACCTCTGTGTACGTCACACACTGTTTCCTGTTTTCAAGTACTGTACTTAAGTACAAGTTAGAGGTACTTTACTTGAGTATTTCCATTATTTCCTACCTTGTACTTCTCCTCCACTACAGTTCAGAGGTACATGGTGTACTTCTACTCCTCTACAGTTCAGAGGTACATGGTGTACTTCTCCTCCACTACATGTATTTAATCCCTTTAGTTACTTTACAGATGTGGATGAATGATGGTAAATATAACCAAGTGTTAAATCAGACTTTAGTTCCACCTGGAGTAAATCCTCAAGCTACCCTGCAGTATACAAAGCCATTCAAACTAGCTGCACCTTTACCAGCTTTGAGAACACTTTCATGATCAATCATTATAAAACATATCATATATATTATTCTGAAATGGACCAATCTGCACAATAACTACTTTCACTGTCGCTACTTTCACTATATTTTGATGATAATACTTTAATACTTTCACTCTTGGTACCTGCCAAATTTATTTTCAATTGCACACGGAGGTGAATATGTTTTGAAGCGACGCTTCGCCGAAACTCACAAGAAATGCCAGACTCATAAAGAGAATATGGATGTACGGAACATCCCTCCTGAAAGCAAAGAGACGAGGGACCAGCAGGTGATCTAATAACCCTTTAGACGGGGCAGGAAGCTCTGGTCCTTTTTCCAGACTCAGATATCGCAAAAAAACACTAGAATATTTATTGATGATAAAAATGTTGAAAACAAATTCCATTCAAAACATATATATTGAATTACTTCACACGCATTGTTTGTGCAAACATAAACCATAGTAAAACGTTGTAAATAATATTTATAAGCTAATAGTTTCAATAGAAATGTTTATTTTTAAGGGTTAGACATTATATTGAAATGTAATCCAGCTCTTGCTGTTGGCTCCTGGGCCGCGAGCGTGACCAACATGTAGATCTATGGGGAGGGTCAGTAACTGATGCAGAAACCAGAGAAGAAGAGCAGGATGAGGGGGCGTGGCCTGTCACCTGCAGCAGGTAAACACACCTGCACACCTGAGAGCTGGTTGCTAAGCACCAGCGAGAGGATCAGGTGACCTGAGGAGCTTCACCTGTCAGACAGGTTGCTGCAGCCTTTAATAATAATAATACATGTTATTTGTAAAGCACCTTTCATTGCTACAAGTCATCCAAAAGTGCAACAAGGGGCTTCAGATATAAGAGAAACACAAGTTTAATCTAAGGCTTTTTTTAAAAGAAAGGTTTTTAGGCCCTTCTTAAAGGAGTCAGTGGGAACACAGCTGATGGAGGGAGGTCACATGATGCAGGGCTGATGGAGGGAGGTCACATGATGCAGGGCTGATGGAGGGAGGTCACATGATGCAGGGCTGATGGAGGGAGGTCACATGATGCAGGGCTGATGGAGGGAGGTCACATGATGCAGGGCTGATGGAGGGAGGTCACATGATGCAGGGCTGATGGAGGGAGGTCACATGATGCAGGGCTGATGGAGGGGTCACATGATGCAGGGCTGATGGAGGGAGGTCACATGATGCAGGGCTGATGGAGGGAGGTCACATGATGCAGGGCTGATGGAGGGAGGTCACATGATGCAGGGCTGATGGAGGGAGGTCTAATGATGCAGGGCTGATGGAGGGAGGTCACATGATGCAGGGCTGATGGAGGGAGGTCACATGATGCAGGGCTGATGGAGGGAGGTCACATGATGCAGGGCTGATGGAGGGAGGTCACATGATGCAGGGCTGATGGAGGGAGGTCACATGATGCAGGGCTGATGGAGGGAGGTCACATGATGCAGGGCTGATGGAGGGAGGTCACATGATGCAGGGCTGATGGAGGGAGGTCACATGATGCAGGGCTGATGGAGGGAGGTCACATGATGCACGGCTGATGGAGGGAGGTCACATGATGCAGGGCTGATGGAGGAGGTCTAATGATGCAGGGCTGATGGAGGGAGGTCACATGATGCAGGGCTGATGGAGGAGGTCACATGATGCAGGGCTGATGGAGGGAGGTCACATGATGCAGGGCTGATGGAGGGAGGTCCATGATGCAGGGCTGATGGAGGGAGGTCACATGATGCAGGGCTGATGGAGGGAGGTCACATGATGCAGGGCTGATGGAGGGAGGTCACATGATGCAGGGCTGATGGAGGGAGGTCACATGATGCAGGGCTGATGGAGGGAGGTCACATGATGCAGGGCTGATGGAGGGAGGTCACATGATGCACGGCTGATGGAGGGAGGTCACATGATGCACGGCTGATGGAGGGAGGTCACATGATGCACAGCTGATGGAGGGAGGTCACATGATGCAGGGCTGATGGAGGGAGGTCACATGATGCAGGGCTGATGGAGGGAGGTCACATGATGCAGGGCTGATGGAGGGAGGTCACATGATGCAGGGCTGATGGAGGGAGGTCACATGATGCAGGGCTGATGGAGGGAGGTCACATGATGCACCTGAAACACACCTGAAACAGCTTGTCTTCTCCCGTCAGGACGGAGACGCCACCTTTAATCGAGCGAAGCTTCTGAACGTGGGCTACGCCGAGGCTCTGAAGGACTACGACTACGACTGCTTCGTGTTCAGCGACGTGGACCTGATCCCCATGGACGACAGAAACACCTACAGGTGCTTCAGCCAGCCCAGACACCTGTCCGTCTCCATGGACAAGTTCGGATTCAGGTGAGAACACACGCCTGAGACACACAGGGACACACCTGAGACACACTGAGACACACTGAGACACAGCTGAGACACACAGGAAACACCTGAGACACACTGAGACACACTGAGACACACTGAGACACACTGAGACACACTGAGACACACAGGAAACACCTGAGACACACTGAGACACACAGGAAACACCTGAGACACACTGAGACACACTGGAAACACCTGAGACACACTGAGACACACAGGAAACACCTGAGACACACAGGAAACACCTGGGACACACTGAGACACAGCTGAGACACACAGGAAACACCTGAGACACAGCTGAGACACACAGGAAACACACTGAGACACACTGAGACACACAGGAAACACCTGAGACACACTGAGACACACAGGAAACACCTGAGACACACTGAGACACACTGAGACACACTGAGACACACAGGAAACACCTGAGACACACTGAGACACACTGAGACACACAGGAAACACCTTTGAAACATATTTTTATTAACTTTTAAATTAATTATACCTTTTAACTGAGTTTTGTTCTCCATGTACAATACACTGTGCGTGCGTGCGTGCGTGCGTGCGTGCGTGCGTGCGTGCGTGCGTGCGTGCGTGCGTGCGTGCGTGCGTGCGTGCGTGCGTGCGTGTTCTTGTAACGAGCTGAGGTCCTAGTTGTTGCTACAGAGAAGAAGAAAAAGTTCACTTCCTGTCAGAGAGAATGTGCTGACAGTGAAACACCAGCATCTGCCTGCTCCTCACGTCCTGTTTCCTGTACACACACACACACACACACACACACACACACACACACACACACCACACACACACACACAACACACACAGACACACATACAGTTTAGAATCCTCTTGCTGAGTAAAGGGACTGGAACACTCTTTCTAAAGTCAGGCAGCACTAACCAGGCTTGGTGTGATTCTGTTTATTTGTGACCGTCCGTTCTCTGTCATTGATCGTTGTGGAGAGAGGCAGACGTTTAGTTCTGTATTATAGCAGCTATCAGGTGGAATCAATACATGGGCTGCACAGGTTGTCATGACTCATGTCCGACTATCACAAGTAGAATCATAAAGAAAAATACGTTAACGGGAGACTAAACGCTGCGTGAGTTAACGGGAGACTAAACGCTGCGTGAGTTAACGGGAAACTAAACACTGCGTGAGTTAACGGGAAACTAAACTCTGCCGTGAGTTAACGGGAGACTAAACTCTGCCGTGAGTTAACGGGAGACTAAACTCTGCCGTGAGTTAACGGGAGACTAAACTGCGTGAGTTAACGGGAGACTAAACTCTGCGTGAGTTAACGGGAGACTAAACTCTGCGTGAGTTAACGGGAGACTAAACTCTGCCGTGAGTTAACGGGAGACTAAACTGCGTGAGTTAACGGGAGACTAAACTCTGCGTGAGTTAACGGGAGACTAAACTCTGCGTGAGTTAACGGGAGACTAAACTCTGCCGTGAGTTAACGGGAGACTAAACTCTGCCGTGAGTTAACGGGAGACTAAACTCTGCGTGAGTTAACGGGAGATTAAACTCTGCGTGAGTTAACGGGAGACTAAACTCTGCCGTGAGTTAACGGGAGACTAAACTGCGTGAGTTAACGGGAGACTAAACTCTGCGTGAGTTAACGGGAGACTAAACTCTGCCGTGAGTTAACGGGAGACTAAACTCTGCCGTGAGTTAACGGGAGACTAAACTGCGTGAGTTAACGGGAGACTAAACTCTGCGTGAGTTAACGGGAGACTAAACTCTGCCGTGAGTTAACGGGAGACTAAACTGCGTGAGTTAACCGGAGACTAAACTCTGCCGTGAGTTAACGGGAGACTAAACTCTGCCATGAGTTAACGGGAGACTAAACTGCGTGAGTTAACGGGAAACTAAACACTGCGTGAGTTAACGGGAGACTAAACTGCGTGAGTTAACGGGAAACTAAACTCTGCGTGAGTTAACGGGAGACTAAACTCTTCGTGAGTTAACGGGAGACTAAACTCTGCCGCAAGTAACGGGAGACTAAACTCTGCGTGAGTTAACGGGAGACTAAACTCTGCGTGAGTTAACGGGAGACTAAACTCTGCGTGAGTTAACGGGAGACTAAACTCTGCCGTGAGTTAACGGGAGACTAAACTCTGCGTGAGTTAACGGAGACTAAACTCTGCGTGAGTTAACGGGAGACTAACTCTGCGTGAGTTAACGGGAGACTAAACTCTGCGTGAGTTAACGGGAGACTAAACTCTGCGTGAGTTAACGGGAGACTAAACTCTGCGTGAGTTAACGGGAAACTAAACTCTGCGTGAGTTAACGGGAAACTAAACTCTGCGTGAGTTAACGGGAGACTAAACTCTGCGTGAGTTAACGGGAAACTAAACTCTGCGTGAGTTAACGGGAGACTAAACTCTGCCGCGAGTTAACGGGAGACTAAACTCTGCCGCGAGTTAACGGGAAACTAAACTCTGCCGCGAGTTAACGGGAGACTAAACTCTGCCGCGAGTTAACGGGAGACTAAACTCTGCCGTGAGTTAACGGGAGACTAAACTCTGCCGTGAGTTAACGGGAGACTAAACTGCGTGAGTTAACGGGAGACTAAACTCTGCGTGAGTTAACGGGAGACTAAACTCTGCCGTGAGTTAACGGGAGACTAAACTGCGTGAGTTAACCGAGACTAAACTCTGCCGTGAGTTAACGGGAGACTAAACTCTGCCATGAGTTAACGGGAGACTAAACTGCGTGAGTTAACGGGAAACTAAACACTGCGTGAGTTAACGGGAGACTAAACTGCGTGAGTTAACGGGAAACTAAACTCTGCGTGAGTTAACGGGAGACTAAACTCTTCGTGAGTTAACGGGAGACTAAACTCTGCCGCAAGTAACGGGAGACTAAACTCTGCGTGAGTTAACGGGAGACTAAACTCTGCGTGAGTTAACGGGAGACTAAACTCTGCGTGAGTTAACGGGAGACTAAACTCTGCCGTGAGTTAACGGGAGACTAAACTCTGCGTGAGTTAACGGGAGACTAAACTCTGCGTGAGTTAACGGGAGACTAAACTCTGCGTGAGTTAACGGGAGACTAAACTCTGCGTGAGTTAACGGGAGACTAACTCTGCGTGAGTTAACGGAGACTAAACTCTGCGTGAGTTAACGGGAAACTAAACTCTGCGTGAGTTAACGGGAAACTAAACTCTGCGTGAGTTAACGGGAGACTAAACTCTGCGTGAGTTAACGGGAAACTAAACTCTGCGTGAGTTAACGGGAGACTAAACTCTGCCGCGAGTTAACGGGAGACTAAACTCTGCCGCGAGTTAACGGGAAACTAAACTCTGCCGCGAGTTAACGGGAGACTAAACTCTGCCGCGAGTTAACGGGAGACTAAACTCTGCCGCGAGTTAACGGGAGACTAAACTCTGCCGCGAGTTAACGGGAGACTAAACTCTGCGTGAGTTAACGGGAGACTAAACTCTGCCGTGAGTTAACGGGAGACTAAACTCTGCCGTGAGTTAACGGGAGACTAAACTCTGCGTGAGTTAACGGGAGACTAAACTCTGCGTGAGTTAACGGGAGACTAAACTCTGCGTGAGTTAACGGGAGACCTGTTTACCTACCTCAGGGGTCTGCAACCTTTTTGCCCCCTTTTCCAAGGGGGCAAAACATATTTGATAGCTTGATAGCTTGATATAGCTTGATAGCTTGATAAAGCTCGATAGCTCGATAGCTCGATAGCTTGATAAAGCTCGATAGCTCGATAGCTCGATAGCTTGATAAAGCTCGATAGCTCGATAGCTCGAAAGCTCGATAGCTCGAAAGCTCGATAGCTCGATAGCTTGATAGCTTGATAAAGCTTGATAAAGCTTGATAAAGCTTGATAGCTTGATAGCTTGATAGCTTGATAGCTCGATAGCTTGATAGCTTGATAAAGCTTGATAAAGCTTGATAAAGCTTGATAGCTTCATAGCTTGATAAAGCTTGATAAAGCTTGATAAAGCTTGATAGCTTGATAGCTTGATAGCTTGATAAAGCTTGATAAAGCTTGATAGCTTGATAGCTTGATAAAGCTCGATAGCTCGAAAGCTCGATAGCTTGATAGCTCGATAGCTTGATAAAGCTTGATAAAGCTTGATAGCTTGATAGCTTATAAAGTTGTGTTTATTGTTACATCAGACAAAAACTCCGGTTTCTTTGCATTTATTATTTATAAAACTGTTACCCTCTCATAAGAAACAAAGAACTCTTATAAGGAGAATAAAAAAATACACAGTCCTACTTTAAAATGAATTAAACACAGCACTTGGGGAGTCCTCTGCACATTTGAAGGAAAAAAAATACAATTAAAATTGACCCACTTTGAAATAAATAAAACATAGCTGCACCCTAAAGGCGGGGTCGGTCACTCCCTTCAGAAACACTTTGTTATATTCCATGGAACGCTCTGAACATCCCGATAGCAATGAATACATTAAAACATGTCCTCTGTGGAAGCCGCTGTAAAAAGCACGACCAATCATCTGAGCCGGCCCGGCTAAAATAACTGGATGGCCTACCTGCCTGTCAGCCTTCCATCTGTGCACACACTGATCTCGTGCCCTCATTGGTCATGTGAGCGATCGTGTGTTGGAGGAGGGGCTCTGTGAGGAAGTGGCAGATTTCCGGTTGGGTATTTTCAAATTCTAGCGCACTCGAGCTGGTTTCTCCAAAATGACCGACCCCACCTTTAAGTGATTGAATTATGACTGAAGATCGTCAGCTGTCTTCCTCTCCCGTGTTTCTCCTCGATACGTAAAGGCTGCAGCACCTTTAACAACCTCTCTCCACATATCAAACATCCCGGTGAGCCAGCATCGTTTGCTTGAAAGCAGATAACTCTGTCCACGCAGAATGAAATCCTCTGTGTTCCTCAGATACTTTTCTTTTCTTTGATGTATCCATAGTTCGCTCATCGAGCCGGGGGTCAGGTTATTCGCGTGTATGAAAAGGCGCTGGTGCGGGACCGTAGCAGGATGTGACGCATATTTTAGTTGACCTAATTAATACCGTTTTGTTTTTTATTTATGTGTCACAGTATCACCTCAAAATACAAGATACGAAAAAAAATTCAACTGTGCAACAAAATGTAAATAGTCCCACAAATATTTGTATTTAATTTCCTTCTTATTTATGTCTAAACTCAAGGGAGCCAGAGCAGAGGGCTTAAAGAGCCGCGGGTTGCCGACCCCTGACCTACCTGTTAACCTACCTGTTTACCTACCTGTTTACCTACCTGTTTACCTACCTGTTAACCTACCTGTTTACCTACCTGTTTACCTACCTGTTAACCTACCTGTTTACCTACCTGTTTACCTACCTGTTTACTACCTGTTTACCTACCTGTTTACCTACCTGTTAACCTACCTGTTAACCTACCTGTTAACCTACCTGTTTACCTACCTGTTAACCTACCTGTTTACCTACCTGTTAACCTACCTGTTAACCTACCTGTTTACCTACCTGTTTACCTACCTGTTTACCTACCTGTTTACCTACCTGTTAACCTACCTGTTTACCTACCTGGTTAACCTACCGTTTACCTACCTGTTACCTACCTGTTTACCTACCTGTTAACCTACCTGTTTACCTACCTGTTAACCTACCTGTTTACCTACCTGTTACCTACCTGTTTACCTACCTGTTAACCTACCTGTTAACCTACCTGTTTACCTACCTGTTAACCTACCTGTTTACCTACCTGTTAACCTACCTGTTTACCTACCTGTTAACCTACCTGTTAACCTACCTGTTTACCTACCTGTTAACCTACCTGTTTACCTACCTGTTAACCTACCTGTTTACCTACCTGTTAACCTACCTGTTTACCTACCTGTTAACCTACCTGTTAACTTACCTGTTAACCTACCTGTTAACCTACCTGTTTACCTACCTGTTAACCTACCTGTTAACCTACCTGTTAACCTACCTGTTAACTTACCTGTTAACCTACCTGTTTACCTACCTGTTAACCTACCTGTTAACCTACCTGTTAACCTACCTGTTTACCTACCTGTTTACCTACCTGTTTACCTACCTGTTAACCTACCTGTTTACCTACCTGTTAACCTACCTGTTTACCTACCTGTTTACCTACCTGTTTACCTACCTGTTTACCTACCTGTTAACCTACCTGTTTACCTACCTGTTTACTACCTGTTAACCTACCTGTTTACCTACCTGTTTACCTACCTGTTTACCTACCTGTTTACCTACCTGTCAACCTACCTGTTTACCTACCTACCTACCTGTTAACCTACCTGTTAACCTACCTGTTAACCTACCTGTTTACCTACCTGTTAACCTACCTGTTAACCTACCTGTTAACCTACCTGTTTACCTACCTACCTACCTACCTGTTTACCTACCTGTTAACCTACCTGTTAACCTACCTGTTTACCTACCTGTTAACCTACCTGTTTACCTACCTGTTACCTACCTACCTACCTACCTACCTGTTTACCTACCTGTTAACCTACCTGTTTACCTACCTGTTTACCTACCTGTTAACCTACCTGTTTACTACCTGTTAACCTACCTGTTACCTACCTGTTTACCTACCTACCTACCTACCTGTTTACCTACCTGTTAACCTACCTGTTAACCTACCTGTTTACCTACCTGTTTACCTACCTGTTAACCTACCTGTTTACCTACCTGTTTACCTACCTGTTAACCTACCTGTTTACCTACCTGTTAACCTACCTGTTAACCTACCTGTTTACCTACCTGTTAACCTACCTGTTTACCTACCTGTTTACCTACCTGTTTACCTACCTGTTAACCTACCTGTTAACCTACCTGTTTACCTACCTGTTTACCTACCTGTTAACCTACCTGTTAACCTACCTGTTTACCTACCTGTTAACCTACCTGTTTACCTACCTGTTAACCTACCTGTTAACCTACCTGTTTACCTACCTGTGTGTCCGCAGGTTACCCTACCGCCAGTACTTTGGAGGCGTTTCCTCGATGAGCAAAGAGCAGTTCCTGAAGATCAACGGCTTCCCCAACAACTACTGGGGCTGGGGGGGGAAGGACGACGACATCTTTAACAGGTCAACACACACACACACACACACACACACACACACACACACACCACACACACACACACACACACGAGTCTGTCTGCAGCTCACCTGTATATGGAGACCCCAGAGTTTAATGATATCAATGAGCAGGGTCTCCAGCACATAGAGACTTCTGGATTCTAATCTGCGTGTTTTGGGTAATTGGAACAATTAGCATAACATGAATGAATTACTTTTTATTGTTCCAGTTCTTACATTTTCAGGGTCATAAATGTCAGTTTAACCGGAAAGTGGTCTTGTGTACGCCCAGTGAGCTGAGTGTGAAGGATTTTGGGTGATTTTAAAGTGTTAGGACTCAAAACTGGTATTCATGATCCTAAAATGTCAGAAATAGACCAGAGTCTAGTTGCATCCTCAATAACCCCCCCACTAGACCCTGGTCTGCAACTAGAGTCTGGTCTCAGTGCAACTAGACTCTGGTTTCAGTGCAACTAGACTCTGGTCTGCAACTAGACTCTGGTCTCAGTGCAACTAGACTCTGGTCTCAGTGCAACTAGACTCTGGTCTGCAACTAGACTCTGGTCTCAGTGCAACTAGACTCTGGTCTGCAACTAGACTCTGGTCTCAGTGCAACTAGACTCTGGTCTCAGTGCAACTAGACCCTGGTCTGCAACTAGACTCTGGTCTCAGTGTAACTAGACCCTGGTCTGCAACTAGACTCTGGTCTGCAACTAGACTCTGGTCTCAGTGCAACTAGACTCTGGTCTGCAACTAGACTCTGGTCTCAGTGCAACTAGACTCTGGTCTCAGTGCAACTAGACCCTGGTCTGCAACTAGACTCTGGTCTCAGTGTAACTAGACTCTGGTCTGCAACTAGACTCTGGTCTCAGTGCAACTAGACTCTGGTCTCAGTGCAACTAGACTCTGGTCTGCAACTAGACTCTGGTCTCAGTGCAACTAGACTCTGGTCTCAGTGCAACTAGACCCTGGTCTGCAACTAGACCCCGGTCTGCAACTAGACTCTGGTCTGCAACTAGACTCTGGTCTCAGTGCAACTAGACTCTGGTCTGCAACTAGACTCTGGTCTCAGTGCAACTAGACCCTGGTCTGCAACTAGACTCTGGTCTCAGTGTAACTAGACTCTGGTCTGCAACTAGACTCTGGTCTCAGTGCAACTAGACTCTGGTCTCAGTGCAACTAGACTCTGGTCTGCAACTAGACTCTGGTCTCAGTGCAACTAGACTCTGGTCTCAGTGCAACTAGACCCTGGTCTGCAACTAGACTCTGGTCTCAGTGCAACTAGACCCTGGTCTGCAACTAGACTCTGGTCTCAGTGCAACTACACCCTGGTCTGCAACTAGACTCTGGTCTCAGTGCAACTAGACCCTGGTCTGCAACTAGACTCTGGTCTCAGTGCAACTAGACTCTGGTCTGCAACTAGACTCTGGTCTCAGTGCAACTAGACTCTGGTCTCAGTGCAACTAGACTCTGGTCTGAAATTAGACTCTGGTCTGCAACTAGACTCTGGTCTCAGTGCAACTAGACTCTGGTCTGCAACTAGACTCTGGTCTCAGTGCAACTAGACTCTGGTCTCAGTGCAACTAGACTCTGGTCTGCAACTAGACCCTGGTCTGCAACTAGACTCTGGTCTCAGTGCAACTAGACTCTGGTCTCAGTGCAACTAGACTCTGGTCTGCAACTAGACTCTGGTCTCAGTGCAACTAGACTCTGGTCTCAGTGCAACTAGACCCTGGTCTGCAACTAGACTCTGGTCTCAGTGCAACTAGACCCTTGTCTGCAACTAGACTCTGGTCTCAGTGCAACTAGACTCTGGTCTCAGTGCAACTAGACTCTGGTCTGCAACTAGACTCTGGTCTCAGTGCAACTAGACTCTGGTCTCAGTGCAACTAGACCCTGGTCTGCAACTAGACTCTGGTCTCAGTGCAACTAGACTCTGGTCTCAGTGCAACTAGACCCTGGTCTGCAACTAGACTCTGGTCTCAGTGCACTAGACCCTGGTCTGCAACTAGACTCTGGTCTCAGTGCAACTAGACCCTGGTCTGCAACTAGACTCTGGTCTCAGTGCAACTAGACCCTGGTCTGCAACTAGACTCTGGTCTCAGTGCAACTAGACTCTGGTCTGCAACTAGACTCTGGTCTCAGTGTGACTAGACTCTGGTCTCAGTGCAACTAGACTCTGGTCTCAGTGCAACTAGACTCTGGTCTGCAACTAGATCCTGGTCTGCAACTAGACCCTGGTCTGCAACTAGACTCTGGTCTCAGTGCAACTAGACTCTGGTCTCAGTGCAACTAGACTCTGGTCTGCAACTAGACTCTGGTCTCAGTGCACTAGACTCTGGTCTCAGTGCAACTAGACCCTGGTCTGCAACTAGACTCTGGTCTCAGTGCAACTAGACCCTTGTCTGCAACTAGACTCTGGTCTCAGTGCAACTAGACTCTGGTCTCAGTGCAACTAGACTCTGGTCTGCAACTAGACTCTGGTCTCAGTGCAACTAGACTCTGGTCTCAGTGCAACTAGACCCTGGTCTGCAACTAGACTCTGGTCTCAGTGCAACTAGACTCTGGTCTCAGTGCAACTAGACCCTGGTCTGCAACTAGACTCTGGTCTCAGTGCAACTAGACCCTGGTCTGCAACTAGACTCTGGTCTCAGTGCAACTAGACCCTGGTCTGCAACTAGACTCTGGTCTCAGTGCAACTAGACCCTGGTCTGCAACTAGACTCTGGTCTCAGTGCAACTAGACTCTGGTCTGCAACTAGACTCTGGTCTTAGTGTGACTAGACTCTTGTCTCAGTGCAACTAGACTCTGGTCTCAGTGCAACTAGACTCTGGTCTCGGTGCAACTAGACTCTGGTCTGCAACTAGACTCTGGTCTGCAACTAGACACTGGTCTGCAACTAGACTCTGGTCTCAGTGCAACTAGACACTGGTCTGCAACTAGACTCTGGTCTCAGTGCAACTAGACTCTGGTCTGCAACTAGACTCTAGTCTCAGTGCAACTAGACTCTGGTCTGCAACTAGACTCTGATCTCAGTGCAACTAGACTCTGGTCTGCAACTAGACTCTGGTCTGAAACTAGACTCTGGTCTGCAACTAGACTCTGGTCTGCAACTAGACTCTGGTCTCAGTGCAACTAGAATCTGGTCTGCAACTAGACTCTGGTCTCAGTGCAACTAGACTCTGGTCTCAGTGCAACTAGACTCTGGTCTGCAACTAGACTCTGGTCTCAGTGCAACTAGACTCTGATCTCAGTGCAACTAGACACTGGTCTGCAACTAGACTCTGGTCTGCAACTAGACTCTGGTCTGCAACTAGACTCTGGTCTCAGTGCAACTAGGCTCTGGTCTGCAATTAAACTCTGGTCTCAGTGCAACTAGACTTTGGTCTGCAACTAGACTCTGGTCTGCAACTAGGCTCTGGTCTGCAACTAGACTCTGGTCTGCAACTAGGCTCTGGTCTGCAACTAGGCTCTGGTCTGCAACTAGACTCTGGTCTGCAACTAGACTCTGGTCTGCAACTAGGCTCTGGTCTGCAACTAGGCTCTGGTCTGCAACTAGACTCTGGTCTGCAACTAGACTCTGGTCTGCAACTAGAGGGCGCACTTCATCTTTAAAGACACCTCTCATCCTGCAAACTATCTGTTTGCCCTCCTACCCTCGGGGAGGCGCCTCAGGAGCCTCCGGTCCAAGACCAGCAGGTTCAGGGTCAGCTTCTTCCCCAGGGCTTTTACCCTGTTGAACTCTGCTCCCTGATAGACTCAAGCCCATACCCACCTGTTTATATATTTTACTGTCAATGCCGTTTACACTGTATATATTCATCTGTTTGTAGCTTATTTATAATTATTCTATTTATAATTATTCTTATTATGTAGACTCCTAACTGCTATTTTGCACTTCTGGTCAGATGCCTAACTTACATTTCGTCACTAGTACATGTACTATGTAATGACAATAAAGTTGAATCTGAATCTGAACTAGACTCTGGTCTGCAACTAGACTTTGGTCTGCAACGAGACTCTGATCTCAGTGCAACTAGACTCTGGTCTGCAACTAGACTCTGGTCTCAGTGCAACTAGACTCTGGTCTCAGTGCAACTAGACTCTGGTCTCTGTGCAACTAGACTCTGGTCTCTGTGCAACTAGACTCTGGTCTCTGTGCAACTAGACTCTGGTCTCGGTGCAACTAGACTCTGGTCTCTGTGCAACTAGACTCTGGTCTCGGTGCGACTAGACTCTGGTCTCGGTGCAACTAGACTCTGGTCTCTGTGCAACTAGACTCTGGTCTCGGTGCAACTGGACTCTGGTCTGCAACTAGACTCTGGTCTCGGTGCAACTCTCGGTGCAACTAGACTCTGGTCTGCAACTAGACTCTGGTCTCGGTAGACTCTGGTCTGCAACTAGACTCTGGTCTCGGTGCAACTAGACTCTGGTCTTCAACTAGACTCTGGTCTGCAACTAGACTCTTGTCTCGGTGCAACTAGACTCTGGTCTGCAACTAGACTCTGGTCTCGGTGCAACTAGACTCTGGTCTCGGTGCAACTAGACTCTGGTCTGCAACTAGACTCTGGTCTCAGTGCAACTAGACTCTGGTCTGCAACTAGACTCTGGTCTCGGTGCAACTAGACTCTGGTCTCGGTGCAACTAGACTCTGGTCTGCAACTAGACTCTGGTCTCAGTGCAACTAGACTCTGGTCTGCAACTAGACTCTGGTCTCAGGTCTGCTGATCTCTGGTTTCAGGTCTGCTGGACCCTGGTCTCAGTGGTGCTGGTCTCAGGTCTGCTGGACCCTGGTCTCAGGTCTGTAATGTGCTCCTGTCTGCAGGCTGTCCTCCAGAGGGATGTCCATCTCCAGACCCAGTGGAGACGTGGGGAAGTGTCGAATGATCCGGCACCAGAGAGACAAGAAGAATGAGCCCAACCCTCAGAGGTAAGGGGGGGGGGTGTCCTTCCTGTGATTCAGGGGTCCTTCCTGTGGTTCAGGGGTCTTCCTGTGATTCAGGGGTCCTTCCTGTGGTTCAGGGGTCTTCCTTTGATTCAGAGGTCCTTCCTGTGGTTCAGGGTCTTCCTGGGGTTCAGGGGTCCTTCTGGGGTTCAGGGGTCCTTCCTGTGGTTCAGGGGTCTTCCTGTGGTTCAGGGGTCTTCCTGTGGTTCAGGGGTCCTTCCTGTGGTTCAGGGGTCTTCCTGGGGTTCAGGGGTCTTCCCGTGGTTCAGGGGTCTTCCCGTGGTTCAGGGGTCCTTCCTGTGGTTCAGGGGTCTTCCTGGGGTTCAGGGGTCTTCCTGTGGTTCAGGGGTCCTTCCTGTGGTTCAGGGGTCTTCCTGTGGTTCAGGGGTCCTTCCTGTGGTTCAGGGGTCTTCCTGGGGTTCAGAGGTCCTTCCTGTGGTTCAGGGGTCCTTCCTGTGGTTCAGGGGTCCTTCGGGGGTCCAGGGGTCCTTCCTGTGGTTCAGGGGTCCTTCCTGGGGTTCAGGGGTCTTCCTGGGGTTCAGGGGTCCTTCGGGGGTCCAGGGGTCCTTCCTGTGGTTCAGGGTAGCATCATCAGGACTCGTGGGC
>CM062271.1:943864-956364 GCA_031216635.1 Dissostichus eleginoides | reverse complement strand
GTTCCAGGTGCCTGGATACGGTTCCAGGTTCCTGCTGTGCGGACTGAGGCTGGAAAAAGGAGTCTTTTTCATGATGGTCCTTGGTCTTGGAATGACCTTCACTCACGCCTCAAACTGAGGGCACTTGTCTCAATAGCATGTTTTAAATTGAAGTTGTCTGAGGTCCTCACCTCCAGCTGCTCTTGCAGTAATAAGTAGTACCTTTCTTACTGTCCTGATGTGCTCAATGTAGGGACTGATTTTCCTCTTTTGCTTTCTTAGTTGTGTTCTCTGTATTTTACGTGTTTGTGTTGTGTGTCACGGTGCTGCCTTCTCGGCCAGGTCAGCTTTGAAAATGAGATTTTATCTCAATGCTTTTTATCTGGTTAAATAAAGGTTAAATAAAAATAAAAAACATTGCAGAACTTCCTGTTTAAAGCTCTTAGATATTATACCGATCTGTTTTCTGAACCGTCTTGTGTTTAAATAACCAACTGGTCCTGCTCTGAAGAATATATTTCTGTTTTAACAGATGAACGTCCTATTATTCAACATTCAAATAGATATCTAAATGTAAGAATAAATGAATATTAATATTTACGCATAGGTTTGATGATGGTGTTGACAGCGTGGACGACTCCGTTAGTCGCCATGAGATCAGCCGCCGCCACGGGCACTCTGTTCACGTACACCGTGTAGTTCCTCTGAAACACACACATATTAATAATTGTGGGTGAAACTTCTGTGTAGCAATGCAGGAGGAGTCACGACTC
Source organism: Dissostichus eleginoides (assembly GCA_031216635.1). Lineage (NCBI taxonomy): Eukaryota > Metazoa > Chordata > Actinopteri > Perciformes > Nototheniidae > Dissostichus > Dissostichus eleginoides. The sequence continues at coordinate 955,612 of CM062271.1, read as the reverse complement.
AGGAAGGAGACACGGGGAGAGCTGGAGCTTTGATGTCAAACACTGATGGGTTATCTAGGAGCTTCGGCCGGAGGATTCACAAAACAAGTCCAGAGTCAGAGGTTCGGACTTCACGGTAGAGTTGCCACGTCAATTCTGAAGAGCCTCTCTCTCGATAGACCTTTTAACTGGTTCAGAGAGAGTAATCAACATTCTTTGGCCAGATAGACTAAACAGCTGGGGACACTGAATTACTTGCGTCTGACGCTTATGGCCTCGAAGATTTCACACCTTGGAGTCCACAAACCCCAAGAAGGAAGCGTTCCAGTGTACCCACAACAATAAACCATTTGTGACCGAGAGTTGCCCGCTCATAAACTGGTGACAACAACATATGGCTGAAGCAGCCCTTCCTTGAGGGAGATAGCAGACGTCAGGGTTGGTCACAAACGTCAAAGGGCAAAAGGTGGATATCTAGGAGAACGATTCCCCAACAATTATGATAATAGAGTGATTATAAAGGTGATACTAGAGTATTGATAATGCTACTAGAGTATTGATAATGATACTAGAGTATTGATAATGATACTAGAGTATTGATAAAGAGCCCCTCACCACGCCCAGCTCCAGCCGCTCCCCCTGCAGAGGCTTCACTCTGGTGTGAGAGCTGACCCCCCCGCTGACCAGGAGACCCTCACCCAGGTGGAGACGAAGCACCGAGGACAGCTGCTGAGGGTCACCTGCACACACACACACACACACACACAACACACACACACACACACACACACACACACACACACACACACACGCACCACACACAACACACACCACACACACACACACATGTTAACAATATGTCTAGACGGAATAAGTACTCAGATATTGTCTTTCAGTAAAAGTATCTGGTACTAATTGTAGTGGAGTAGAAGTACAAAGTAGCAAAAAAAGTAAAGTACAAGTACCCCTTAGGTGTACTTAAGTACAGGACTTGAGTAAATGTACTTTGTTACTGAGAACATGTTTTATCTCAATAATAGAAACATAAGCTCTTCATTAGTGTTTCTGTACGCTGATGCTAATAAAGCTCTTTGAATTCATACCAAACTATCTTCAGCTTCATTAATAAGACCCTCAATAATACGACGTCACTGGCTGGAGTCGTTGAAACGTCTGATCTCTGATTTGAGCCGTTTAAACCATGAACACAAAACAGTGAGCATGGTAACAGAACATTGTCGTTAAGTCAGTTTAATAGTTCAATTGGAGCCCGCTGTGTTGTGGAGAACTTTCCTATGACCTGTGTTAACTGTAATGTTAATAAAGTGTATTTGTGTCTCTGTGAGGCCGACAGACGCTGCTCACACTCCTTGTTTATATAAAGACAGTCTGCAGACACGTTGTATTTATCTGAAGTGACTTGACGTTTATATAAGTTGTCACTTTGTGTAACTCTGATTGAGTAATGCTCGTGACTGAGCGCTGACTCATGAGAGCTGGATGTTTCCACCCAAGCAAGGCCTTCAGACTCACGAAGCAGCCGGCTGCGGTCGGGGGGAGGCAGGGCGCCGAACGCCTCGTTGGTCGGGGCGAAGAAAGTGAGCGCCCCCTGCTGGTTCAGCAGCTCCGTCAACCCGGCAGTCTGCACAGCGCCCACCAGCACGCTGAAACACAGAGAACTACAATGTAACACCTGAAACTACAACCGTAACACCTGAAACTACAACCGTAACACCTGAAACACCTGAAACTACAACCGTAACACCTTAAACTACAACCGTAACACCTGAAACTACAACCGTAACACCTGAAACACCTGAAACTACAACCGTAACACCTGCAACTACAACCGTAACACCTGAAACTACAACCGTAACACCTGAAACACCTGAAACTACAACCGTCACACCTGAAACTACAACCGTAACACCTGAAACTACAACCGTAACACCTGAAACACTAAACTACAACCGTAACACCTGAAACTACAACCGTAACACCTGAAACTACAACGTGACACCTGAAACTACAACGTGACACCTGAAACTACAACGTCACACCTGAAACTACAACGTGACACCTGAAACTACAACGTAACACCTGAAAACTACAACCGTAACACCTGAAACTACAACGTAACACCTGAAACTACAACCGTAACACCTGAAACTACAACCGTAACACCTGAAACTACAACCGTAACACCTGAAACTACAACCGTAACACCTGAAACACCTGAAACTACAACCGTAACACCTGAAACTACAACTGTAACACCTGAAACACCTGAAACTACAACCGTAACACCTGAAACACCTGAAACTACAACCGTAACACCTGAAACTACAACCGTAACACCTGAAACTACAACTGTAACACCTGAAACACCTGAAACTACAACTGTAACACCTGAAACTACAACCGTAACACCTGAAACACCTGAAACTACAACCGTAACACCTGAAACACCTGAAACTACAACTTAACACCTGAAACTACAACCGTAACACCTGAAACTACAACTTAACACCTGAAACTACAACCGTAACACCTGAAACTACAACGTAACACCTGAAACTACAACCGTAACACCTGAAACTACAACTGTAACACCTGAAACACCTGAAACTACAACCGTAACACCTGAAACTACAACGTAACACCTGAAACTACAACCGTAACACCTGAAACTACAACTGTAACAACTGAAACACCTGAAACTACAACCGTAACACCTGAAACTACAACCGTAACACCTGAAACACCTGAAACACCTGAAACACCTGAAACACCTGAAACTATGAATGCTTAGAACATATTGAATGTATATATTTAGTGGTAGAATGATACTGACCTGAAGCGGTCGTCGGCCTTCAGGACGTCCATGACGGTGCCCATGGGGGGGGTGAGGACTTTGCCCACGGTGAACATGGTGGCGTAGCGTCCCATCTTATCATGAGCCGCGATGCAGGCGTTCTCAATGCACAGGTTCTACACACACACACACACACACACACACACACACACACACACACACACACACACACCACACACACACACACACACACACACACAGCACATTAGCATGGCAGTGTAAAAAGTCCCGAGGTCATGAGATGCTGAAGAGACATCATAATAAACTCTTAAAGGTATTTTATTAATCTGCACACGTTCCACATTCCTCAGACAAGTGAAAATGTTTCCTGCTGAGAGTCTCAAACCTTTGATCCTGAAGCTAAACAATAAAAACTGAGGACACACACACACACACACACACACACACACACACACACACAGTGTCTGGAAAGATTTAGCAGCCGTGGGAAGCAGGAAACTTCTTGTGGTCTGCAGAGTTCATTACTGAGAGAATGTGAGCCGCACACGAAGGAGGAGAGACACGGAGGACACGTTAGAGACACCACAGAGACACGGAGACACATTAGAGACACCACAGAGACACGGAGGGCACGTTAAAGACATATCAGAGACACGTTAGAGACACATCAGAGACACAGAGGGCATGTTAGAGACACATCAGAGACACGTTAGAGACACATCAGAGACACAGAGGACACGTTAGAGACACCACAGAGACATGGAGGGCACGTTAGAGACACATCAGAGACACGTTAGAGACACATCAGACACACAGAGGGCACGTTAGAGACACATCAGAGACACGTTAGAGACACATCAGAGACACAGAGGACACGTTAGAGACACATTAGAGACACACATCAGAGTCTCTGAAGAGTCCAGAGACAGAAACCATTAGAGTAACGTCAGCTGCACAACTAGAGCAACAAACCAAAACCACCAGACTCAGAGACAGTTTCTTACCTCAGATCATAAGACCGTTAAACACCTGAACTCTGTGAAGAACATCATAACATTCATCTGTTTGCATCTTATATATATCAATATTCAAACTAATGGGGCGAAGCCTGCGAGCTAGTTCAGGCAGTCAACTCGAGCACTCATGCTGCATTCATACATAACGCCCCGTGCCCCTCTACAGCCAACCAACCAGAGTCTCTTAATATGCCTCTATTGAACCTGCCAGATCTCTCTCCATGCATCGCTTGCTGCTGATATTGCTGCAGCTACTTCCACGCCGCTGCTGCTTGCCTGCCCCCCCACCACCCCAGCTTCCACCTGTAGGCTCGGGGGGTTAGTTATTTAATCATCACTCATCGTGCTGTATATCTGTGGAGTGATGAGGCCCGAGCCTAGACGCCAAACTCAACTATATGCTGCTTCTAATAAACATGTTAAAGAAACACGTGAGTTGTCTGACTGAACTTGTAGACTCTTCTTGCACTATTTCTATTATATTCTATTTTATTTGTACTACTTGCACTATTATCTGTGTTATTGTGCTCTGTGGGAGGAGCCTGTGACCTCAGATCTTCATTGATACAAATACACTGAAGCTATGGACCAATGACAATATTCAATATTCAAATCGCTCTTTTCTAAAATGTGTCGCTGATGTTTTTCACATACAAATGTTTTCAGGATATTTTCTGATTAGAGTGAGGTGAGCCCGCTCTTGAATCATCCAATGAGCGGGCAGCAGGTGTGTGCATCCTGCCCTCTGATTGGTTCTTACGTTTCTGTAGACGAACACCCTCAGCTTGACGCCCCCCAGCGTCTCCAGCTCCTGCCCGTGGTACAGAGACTTGGAGGACAGCTGCGTCCTCAGCAGGTGATTGGTCATCAGCGTCCTCATGTCGGGCGTCATCGTCGTGTCACTTCCTGTTTCAGACACACAGAAGCTCAGTTTCTTTAAAGGTCTCCTATCCTGCAAAAGTCACTTTCTGATGTCTTCTCTACATCACCGTGTGTCCCCGGTGTGTCAGGAGACTCACAAAGTGATGTCTTCTCTACATCACCGTGTGTCCCCGGTGTGTCAGGAGACTCACAAAGTGATGTCTTCTCTACATCACAGTGTCCCCGGTGTGTCCCCTGTGTCCCGGTGTCCCCGGTGTGTCAGGAGACTCACAAAGTGTCAGGAAATAAACCCCCTCTCTTTTCCTCCGTACCCACATCTCTAAAAACGGGGATCAACGGAGCTGATCCAGATTTGCTGCGTCATGACCACATTACTAAAATGTGGGCGGGCTTTACACCCACGGGCCAATCAGAAACGTTGCTGTCAGAAACAATGAGACGTGTTCTGGAAGTAATATGGTCTGTGTTTACATTAGCATGCTAACACTCAGAGCTAACCTGTACTGGAGAGAGTATGTGTGAAGAAGCAGGAAATCAAAAGGAACTCACCTTGAGGTAAACCTGAGAGAGAGAGAGAGTTTGAGCTCCATGCTGTTTCAGAGAGAATCCTTGATGTGGTTTGGAACATGATATGGAGTTTCATCACGGCAGCATTTAGCTGAGTTTCTGCTGGGAGAGTTCTCCTGATGAGATCTACTCTCTCTCTAAAGCTACTGACCCAGAGTCAGCTTTAGTAACAGCTGGAAGAGAGGGGGGGGGCTACAAGGATCTGTTTGGGGTTTGGAGCAGGACACTTCAGAGACATGTCTTTAGTAACAGCTGGAAGAGAGGGGGGGGGCTACAAGGATCTGTTTGGGGTTTGGAGCAGGACACTTCAGAGACATGTCTTTAGTAACAGCTGGAAGAGAGGGGGGGGGCTACAAGGATCTGTTTGGGGTTTGGAGCAGGACACTTCAGAGACATGTCTTTAGTAACAGCTGGAAGAGAGGGGGACGAGGCTACAAGGATCTGTTTGGGGTTTGGAGCAGGACACTTCAGAGACATGTCTTTAGTAACAGCTGGAAGAGAGGGGGGGGGCTACAAGGATCTGTTTGGGGTTTGGAGCAGGACACTTCAGAGACATGTCTTTAGTAACAGCTGGAAGAGAGGGGGGGGGCTACAAGGATCTGTTTGGGGTTTGGAGCAGGACACTTCAGAGACATGTCTTTAGTAACAGCTGGAAGAGAGGGGGGGGGCTACAAGGATCTGTTTGGGGTTTGGAGCAGGACACTTCAGAGACATGTCTTTAGTAACAGCTGGAAGAGAGGGGGGGGCTACAAGGATCTGTTTGGGGTTTGGAGCAGGACACTTCAGAGACATGTCTTAGTAACAGCTGGAAGAGAGGGGGGGCTACAAGGATCTGTTTGGGGTTTGGAGCAGGACACTTCAGAGACATGTCTTTAGTAACAGCTGGAAGAGAGGGGGGGGCTACAAGGATCTGTTTGGGGTTTGGAGCAGGACACTTCAGAGACATGTCTTTAGTAACAGCTGGAAGAGAGGGGGGGCTACAAGGATCTGTTTGGGGTTTGGAGCAGGACACTTCAGAGACATGTCTTAGTAACAGCTGGAAGAGAGGGGGGGGGGCTACAAGGATCTGTTTGGGGTTTGGAGCAGGACACTTCAGAGACATGTCTTTAGTAACAGCTGGAAGAGAGGGGGGGGCTACAAGGATCTGTTTGGGGTTTGGAGCAGGACACTTCAGAGACATGTCTTTAGTAACAGCTGGAAGAGAGGGGGGGGGCTACAAGGATCTGTTTGGGGTTTGTAGCAGGACACTTCAGAGACATGTCTTTAGTAACAGCTGGAAGAGAGGGGGGGGCTACAAGGATCTGTTTGGGGTTTGGAGCAGGACACTTCAGAGACATGTCTTTAGTAACAGCTGGAAGAGAGGGGGACGAGGCTACAAGGATCTGTTTGGGGTTTGGAGCAGGACACTTCAGAGACATGCCTTATATCTGAGACCTGTGATATGCATAAAGACAGTACAACAGGAGACCTTTAATGCTAATGCTAAGGAACATCTAACAGTCCTCAGTGATGGAATGACAGACATGTTGAGGGGGGGGTTACCTGTGAAGGCGGCGTCCAGCGGGGCCAGCATGGTGAGGGGTTCAGATCCTGTCAGGTGGGGGGTCAGACCCGCTTCCACAAACAGCTGGGTCGCCGTGGCAACAGCCGAGCCCTCAGCCAGCTCCAGCAGGACTTTAGCTGGAGAGAGAGAGCAGTTAGAGTCTGACAGGACCCCAACGGGACCCCCCTCCTCCTCAAAGGGGGGGCGTCTCCTCCTCTAAAGGGACAGGTCAGAGTCTAACTCACTGAACGGGGGTCTCCTCCTCTAAAGGGACACAGGTCAGAGTCTGACTCACTGAACGGGGGTCTCCTCCTCTAAAGGGACACAGGTCAGAGTCTGACTCACTGAACGGGGTCTCCTCCTCTAAAGGGACACAGGTCAGAGTCTGACTCACTGAACGGGGGTCTCCTCCTCTAAAGGGACACAGGTCAGAGTCTGACTCACTGAACGGGGGTCTCCTCCTCTAAAGGGACAGGTCAGAGTCTAACTCACTGAACGGGGGTCTCCTCCTATAAAGTGACAGGTCAGAGTCTGACTCACTGAACGGGGGTCTCCTCCTCTAAAGGGACAGGTCAGAGTCTGACTCACTGAACGGGGGTCTCCTCCTCTAAAGGAACAGGTCAGAGTCTAACTCACTGAACGGGGGTCTCCTCCTCTAAAGGGACAGGTCAGAGTCTAACTCACTGAACGGGGGTCTCCTCCTATAAAGGGACAGGTCAGAGTCTGACTCACTGAACGGGGGTCTTCTCCTCTAAAGGGACAGGTCAGAGTCTAACACACTGAACGGTGTCTCCTCCTCTAAAGGGACAGGTCAGAGTCTGACTCACTGAATGGGGGTCTCCTCCTCTAAAGGGACAGGTCAGAGTCTAACACACTGAACGGGGGTCTCCTCCTTTAAAAGGGACAGGTCAGAGTCTGACTCACTGAATGGGGGTCTCCTCCTCTAAAGGGACAGGTCAGAGTCTAACACACTGAACGGGGGTCTTCTCCTTTAAAAGGGACAGGTCAGAGTCTAACTCAGTGAACGAGGGTCTCCTCCTCTAAAGGGACAGGTCAGAGTCTAACACACTGAACGGGGGTCTGCTCCTCTAAAGGGACACAGGTCAGAGTCTAACTCACTGAACGGGGGTCTCCTACTCTAAAGGGACACAGGTCAGAGTCTGACACACTGAACGGGGGTCTCCTCCTCTAAAGGGACAGGTCAGAGTCTGACACACTGAACGGGGGTCTCCTCCTCTAAAGGGACACAGGTCAGAGTCTAACTCACTGAACGGGGGTCTCCTACTCTAAAGGGACACAGGTCAGAGTCGACCACTGAACGGGGGTCTCCTCCTCTAAAGGGACAGGTCAGAGTCTGACACACTGAACGGGGGTCTCCTCCTCTAAAGGGACAGGTCAGAGTCTGACTCACTGAACGGGGTCTCCTCCTCTAAAGGAACACAGGTCAGAGTCTGACACACTGAACGGGGGTCTCCTCCTCTAAAGGAACAGGTCAGAGTCTGACTCACTGAACGGGGGTCTCCTCCTCTAAAGGAACACAGGTCAGAGTCTGACTCACTGAACGGAGGTCTCCTCCTCTAAAGGAACAGGTCAGAGTCTAACTCACTGAACGGGGGTCTCCTCCTCTAAAGGAACACAGGTCAGAGTCTGACTCACTGAACGGGGGTCTTCTCCTCTAAAGGGACAGGTCAGAGTCTAACTCACTGAACGGGGGTCTTCTCCTCTAAAGGGACAGATCAGAGTCTGACACACTGAACGGGGGTCTCCTCCTCTAAAGGGACACAGGTCAGAGTCTAACTCACTGAACGGGGGTCTTCTCCTCTAAAGGGACAGATCAGAGTCTGACACACTGAACGGGGGTCTCCTCCTCTAAAGCGACAGGTCAGAGTCTGACTCACTGAACGGGGGTCTCCTCCTCTAAAGGAACACAGGTCAGAGTCTAACTCACTGAACGGGGGTCTCCTCCTCTAAAGGAACACAGGTCAGAGTCTGACTCACTGAATGGGGGTCTCCTCCTCTAAAGGAACAGGTCAGAGTCTGACTCACTGAATGGGGGTCTCCTCCTCTAAAGGGACAGGTCAGAGTCTGACTCACTGAATGGGGGTCTCCTCCTCTAAAGGAACAGGTCAGAGTCTGACTCACTGAACGGGGATCTCCTCCTCTAAAGGGACAGGTCAGAGTCTGACTCACTGAATGGGGGTCTCCTCCTCTAAAGGAACAGGTCAGAGTCTGACTCACTGAACGGGGGTCTCCTCCTCTAAAGGGACAGGTCAGAGTCTGACTCACTGAATGGGGGTCTCCTCCTCTAAAGGAACAGGTCAGAGTCTGACTCACTGAACGGGGATCTCCTCCTCTAAAGGAACACAGGTCAGAGTCTGACTCACCGAACGGGGGTCTCCTCCTCTAAAGGGACAGGTCAGAGTCTGACTCACTGAACGGGGGTCTCCTCCTCTAAAGGGACAGGTCACTAGAAGGACACATGGAGCCCATCTTGTGAATCCAGGGGGCCTCAAGGTTAGTACTCTCAGTAGTACTCTCAGTAGTACTCTCAGTAGTACTCTCAGTAGTACCCTCAGTAGTACTCTCAGTAGTACCTTCAATAGTACTCTCAGTAGTACTCTCAGTAGTACTCTCAGTAGTACTCTCAGTAGTACTCTCAGTAGTACTCTCAGTAGTACTCTCAGTAGTACCCTCAGTAGTACTCTCAGTAGTACTCTCAGTAGTACTCTCAGTAGTACCATCAGTACTAGATGCAGTACTGACTGTATCAGCAGCTCGCTGATGTAGTGGACCAGTATTAGCAGTATTAGCATTATTAGTAGTATTTGGAGTACTTGTAGTACTTGCAGTACCTGAGTCGGGTATCAGAAGCTCACTGATGTAGTGGACCACCCCATTGGTCCCAGCTGGTCCTCTTGGTGACCACGGCCCTCCCGTTGAGGGTCATCTGGTCCCCCTCGCAGCCCACCTCCAGCACGGAGCCCTGCAGGGTCTCCATTGGGGTCCCGGACACGATGGACTCGGCGCACTGCATGTGCTTCAGGATGTGGTAGTTCAGCAGGTCTGGGGGGGGGGGGAGAGTCAGGTTCTGGTCTGCAGGGGGTCTGAACATGGATATTTAATAAGAACTGAATACAGCGTTGGAGGCGGGGCTTGTTCTTTCCTATGAGAGCTGCTCATTGGCTCATGAAGACAAAATGGCCTGAGGTTCTCGAGAGCAAAATGTCAAAGATTACCCATCATGCCTTGCTGTCAGAGCAGAAGAACCCGTATGCGCACCTTAAACCCCGCCTCCTGTCATTAAGCCCCGCCCCCAAGCTCCCACTCTCGGCTCAATAGAATGAATGGAGAGAGAAAATAAATCTGGATTCGGCTTTGAGTGCATTTTACAACTTGAGGACTTAATGATTCTAATAAGGGCTTTCACAGAGTTGATACTGGGTAGTTTATTCAGTTAAAAACACGATCCTCTGATTGACAGACGTCTCTTTCCCCGTGTTAGTCAACGGGGAACAGTATCTCTGTCCCAGTGACGTCACGGACTGATACAGAAGTTGTAGTACCGCCGTTTGGCCACTAGGAATATTTTCCTCAGAGTCTGGAGCACTTCCTGGGGGCTTGGTACCCCCTGATAATGTGTCTGACCTTTGACCCTCAACACTCACCTCTCAGAGCCACAGGGTCTCCCAGGATGCGGTTCAGGGTCTCCTTGGGGATCTTGTCGAAGGCCTCGTTGGTCGGAGCGAACACGGTGTACTGCCCCTCCCCCTCCAGCATGGTGCTGAGCCCCGCCGCCGCCATCGCCGTCTGAGGGACAGGAAGTCAGAGTCAGGGACAGGAAGTCAGAGTCAGGGACAGGAAGTCACAGTCAGCTGGAGACTGACTGAGTACTCAGGAAGACCCTCCTGAATGTCCTCCTCCAACATGAGAGTAACATGATAACAAAGGTATCCCAACTGCAGCTGTGTACATGACAGGATGTATGATTACCTAGAAGAGCATCAGGACTGTTTGAGGCATATGATAGCTATGTGATTAACATGATGATTCAGCCTCTATGGAGATAGACATATGACAAGCATGATCATTTCTGACGTGGAGCTAATCTGAAGTAAACATTGAATACTGCTTTCTATTCCTCCATCTTGTGACTGTGTAACTCCCTCTCTTGGATATCAGCATGTGAAGGACACTGTTCAGGAACTAGTTGATGCTCTGTATGTGATGACTACTTCCATTCTGGAGAGGATCACAGATACATGGATCCTGAGATTGAAGCTCAAGCCGGGGACCAGGGAGATTTTTCTAACATTATCTTCTATAAGAACCATGATGTAACGCTCAGCCCTGAGACTGTCCCTCGTCTACACATTAGATATAAGATGAAGATGAAGAGGATGAATGAAGGTGTCTCACCCGCAGTGTCTCCAGGTCATCGTCCACCTCCAGCAGAGTGTTGACGGTGTTGGAGATGGCGGTGATGACGCGGTCCACAACGTGAACGATCCCATTGGTCGCGTGCTGATCGGGTTTAATGAGCCGCGCACAGTTCACTGTCACCACCTGAGGACAAATCAGCTGTTAGAGTGAGTCACCACCTGAGGACCAATCAGCTGTTAGAGTGAGTCACCACCTGAGGACCAATCAGCTGTTAGAGTGAGTCACCACCTGAGGACCAATCAGCTGTTAGAGTGAGTCACCACCTGAGGACCAATCGGCTGTTAGAGTGAGTCACCACCTGAGGACCAATCGGCTGTTAGAGTGAGTCACCACCTGAGGACCAATCGGCTGTTAGAGTGAGTCACACCGGACGGCATCATTGGTGTTTTCTCGCGTCACTCAAACTGGACGCCCTGACAAGGAGGCGGGGCTTGTCTCCATGTAGATATCAACAACAACATCAACATGATGTCATGTGATTAACA
>CM062271.1:922523-932864 GCA_031216635.1 Dissostichus eleginoides | reverse complement strand
AGTGACTATTGCAGGATAGGAGACCTTTCAAAGCTTGTACCTAAGTACCCTTCTCTATGCATTACTCTCACTTGTAACAGAGTATTTGTACACCGTAGTCAGTACTTCTACTCCAGAGAATAATGTGAGTACTTGGTTTGATGAGAGATTAAAAAGGGAAGATAAAACAACACCAGGTTTAAAACATGTTGACTCTGATTATAACTGAGTAAGAATAATACAGATTTGTATTATCGATCATTAATGACCTCACTGATAATCTACTATAACACGCCATCTATTAGTTAGTTATATTAAATATAAACCTTAAGTAGAAGATGTTAGAGAAACAGATGGCGGCCATTTTAGAGCAGCACCAGGCCGAGAGACAGCGACACACCCACACACACACCCCCCCACACACACACACACCCACACACACCCCCCCCCACACACACACACACACACACAGTTTTTAAAGTGATTTAAAGTGGTTACAAAGAGTCTAAAGTGGTTATAAACTGATTTAAAGTGGTAATAAGGATATTTAAACTGAGTCTAAAGTGGTTATAAAGTGATTATAAAGATATTTAAAGTGGTTCAAAGTGATTAAAAGTGGTTATAACGTGATTTAAAGTGGTTAAAGTGACCGTGGTAATGACGGGATTCTGTTAGCGGTGTTCTCCTTGGTCCTGATCGGTTATTAAAAGTGTTTAAAAAAGTGCGTTTAAAGTGATGATATCGTGATTTAAAGTGGTATAAAGTGATGATATCGTGATTTAAAGTGGTCATACAGATGATAAAGTGAGTCCACAGTGTTTCCGGAGGGACTTAAGGAGATTGAAGGGGATTGAAAGCGTGTTTGAAGCGTTTGAAGGTGTTGTTCTCTCCGTGGTCCTGATCAGCCCCGGACAGCGCCTTCCTCTCAGACTCCATTTTCCCTCAAACTCTCAACTACTTTCCGGGTCCGTTTCGCTCTAAAACAGCCCGGAACAAAGCCCTGAGACTCACCTTCAGCTCCGGGGGACTGTCCTCCTCTTTCTGTCCTCTTTCTGTCCTCTTCTGTCCTCTTTTCGTCCTCTTTCTGTCCAGTTTCGGGCTCTTTTTCCTCGACGAACAGCAGAAAGACAAGTGAAGAAGTTTCCGCAAATTCCTGCACACTGACGCAGGGCGGCTGACGTCATTACGTCGTCCCGGGAGCGAGCGGGCCAATAGGGAAGAGGATGAGGCCACACGAGTTGGGATCACGTGATCAAAAGTTTTAAAAACTAATTTAGAGTTAAAGGTGGGGTCGGTAATTCCCTTCAGAAACACTCGTTGTTATATTCCACGGAAGGCTCTGAACATCCCGATAGCAACGAATATCTGAAATGCTTTGACAATAAATACATTAAAACATGTCCTCTGTGGAAGCCGCTGTAGAAAGCACGACCAATCATCTGAGCCGGCCCGGCTAAAATAACTGGATGGCCTACCTGCCTGCCAGCTTTCCATCTGTGCACACACTGATCTCGTGCCCTCATTGGTCATGTGCGCGTTCGTGTGTTGGAGGAGGGGCTCTGTGAGGAAGTCTGTTCTTTCAAATTCTAGCGCACTCGAGCTCATTTCTCCATTCTTACCCACCCCACCTTTAAGGTCTGTTCCAAACCACCGAGTGAGGAGGGGGAGTGGGGGGGAGTGGGCTATCAAGCCCTCAAACAGCGAGTCTGAAGGTTTCTCATTTCTACATTCTTACCTTTAAGTGAATAAAACAAAGAGAGAAAACAAAGGAAACAAAAGTTCATCAAAAGTCATTTTTCTGAAGAAGAAAGAAATCAATATTGTGAGAAATCAGTTTTTTTCTTTACATCTGGCCACATCCCTAAATCATTGAAAATCGGAAAATATTTGTTGGGATGTGATGAAAAAAAAAAATGTAGTTCGTATTTTCAACAACAAAAACAACAACAACAAAAACAACAACATATTTTCCCAGAAAAAAAAAAAACAGATTTAATTTTTAATTCAGACTTTTTTTTCCAGAATTCTGGGATTCAGAAATCTATTGTTTTTTTCACTTTGGTCACATCCCCCACAAATATCATCTCATGAGAAATGATCATTCAAATTAATAATGTTTCTGAATTCTGAAGAAAGAAATTTAAATTGTGAAAAATGAGTTTTTTTTTTACATTTGATCATGTGATCATGTGATCATGTGATCATGTGATCATGTGATCAAATGATCATTTGATCATGTGATCATGTGATCATGTGATCATGTGATCATTTGATCATTTGATCACATGATCAAATGATCATTTGATCACATGATCACATGATCATTTGATCATGTGATCATGTGATCAAATGATCATTTGATCACATGATCACATGATCAAATGATCATTTGATCACAGCCCTACATGTTTTTCCAATGAGACACAAACATTTGGGATGTGACCAAGAGTTAGAAAGTAACTCTGAGTTCTGACTCAGAAAGAAACAGAAAAGAAAATACTTTTTATTTGTTTCCCTTTCGGTCACATCCCAAAAGCTATCCCCGTGAAATAAGAACGATTGGGAAGTCGCCAGAAAAACATGTTTGGTCAGGTTTGCTTTGACATTTTCCTTTTTGAGTTCAAAATCTGAGAACAGTATATATATATATATATATATATATACTGTTCTCAAGAAGTAGCAGCCTCCCTTAAGCAGTGACAGCCCCCCTCAGTGACAGCCTCCCTCACTGACAGCCCCCCTCAGTGACAGCCTCCCTCAGTGACAGCCCCCCTCAGTGACAGCCTCTCTCAGTGACAGCCTCCCTCAGTGACAGCCTCCCTCACTGACAGCCTCCCTCAGTGACAGCCCCCCTCAGTGACAGCCTCCCTCAGTGACAGCCTCCCTCAGTGACAGCCTCCCTCACTGACAGCCTCCCTCAGTGACAGCCTCCCTCACTGACAGCCTCCCTCAGTGACAGCCCCCCTCAGTGACAGCCTCCCTCAGTGACAGCCCCCCTCAGTGACAGCCTCCCTCAGTGACAGCCCCCCTCAGTGACAGCCTCCCTCACTGACAGCCTCCCTCACTGACAGCCTCCCTCAGTGACAGCCCCCCTCAGTGACAGCCTCCCTCAGTGACAGCCTCCCTCAGTGACAGCCCCCCTCAGTGACAGCCCCCCTCACTGACACCTCCCTCAGTGACAGCCCCCCTCATGACAGCCCCCTCAGTGACAGCCTCCCTCAGTGACAGCCTCCCTCAGTGACAGCCTCCCTCACTGACAGCCTCCCTCAGTGACAGCCCCCCTCAGTGACAGCCCCCCTCAGTGACAGCCTCCCTCAGTGACAGCCTCCCTCAGTGACAGCCTCCCTCACTGACAGCCTCCCTCAGTGACAGCCCCCCTCAGTAACAGCCTCCCTCAGTGACAGCCCCCCTCAGTGACAGCCTCCCTCACTGACAGCCCCCCTCAGTGACAGCCTCCCTCAGTGACAGCCTCCCTCACTGACAGCCTCCCTCAGTGACAGCCCCCCTCAGTGACAGCCTCCCTCAGTGACAGCCTCCCTCAGTGACAGCCTCCCTCAGCCTCCCTCAGCCTCCCTCAGTGACAGCCTCTCTCAGCCTCCCTCAGCCTCCCTCAGTGACAGCCTCCCTCAGCCTCCCTCAGCCTCCCTCAGCCTCCCTCAGTGAAAGCCTCCCTCAGCCTCCCTCAGCCTCCCTCAGTGACAGCCTCTCTCAGTGACAGCCTCCCTCAGTGACAGCCTCCCTCAGTGACAGCCTCTCTCAGTGACAGCCTCCCTCAGCTTCCCTCAGTGACAGCCTCCCTCAGTGACAGCCTCCCTCAGTGAAAGCCTCCCTCAGCCTCCCTCAGCCCCCCTCAGTGACAGCCTCCCTCAGTGAAAGCCTCCCTCAGCCTCCCTCAGCCTCCCTCAGTGACAGCCTCCCTCAGTGACAGCCTCCCTCAGCCTCCCTCAGCCTCCCTCAGTGAAAGCCTCCCTCAGCCTCCCTCAGCCTCCCTCAGTGACAGCCTCCCTCAGTGACAGCCTCCCTCAGGGCTCTCTCTCAGCGGCTCTCTCTCAGCGCCTCTCTCTCAGCGCCTCTCTCTCAGCGCCTCTCTCTCAGCGCCTCTCTCTCAGCGGCTCTCTCTCAGCGGCTCTCTCTCAGCGCCTCTCTCTCAGCGCCTCTCTCTCAGCGCCTCTCTCTCAGCGCCTCTCTCTCAGCGGCTCTCTCAGCGCCTCTCTCTCAGCGCCTCTCTCTCAGCGCCTCTCTCTCAGCGCCTCTCTCTCAGCGCCTCTCTCTCAGCGGCTCTCTCAGCGCCTCTCTCTCAGCGGCTCTCTCAGCGCCTCTCTCTCAGCGCCTCTCTCTCAGCGGCTCTCTCTCAGCGCCTCTCTCTCAGCGCCTCTCTCTCAGCGCCTCTCTCTCAGCGGCTCTCTCTCAGCGCCTCTCTCTCAGCGCGTCTCTCTCAGCGGCTCTCTCTCAGCGCCTCTCTCTCAGCGCCTCTCTCTCAGCGCCTCTCTCTCAGCGGCTCTCTCAGCGGCTCTCTCTCAGCGCCTCTCTCAGCGCCTCTCTCTCAGCGCCTCTCTCTCAGCGGCTCTCTCTCAGCGCCTCTCTCTCAGCACCTCTCTCTCAGCACCTCTCTCTCAGCGCCTCTCTCTCAGCGGCTCTCTCTCAGCGCCTCTCTCTCAGCGGCTCTCTCTCAGCGGCTCTCTCTCAGCGGCTCTCTCAGCGCCTCTCTCTCAGCGCCTCTCTCTCAGCGCCTCTCTCTCAGCGGCTCTCTCAGCGCCTCTCTCTCAGCGCCTCTCTCTCAGCGCCTCTCTCTCAGCGGCTCTCTCTCAGCGCCTCTCTCTCAGCGCCTCTCTCTCAGCGCCTCTCTCTCAGCGCCTCTCTCTCAGCGCCTCTCTCTCAGCGGCTCTCTCAGCGCCTCTCTCTCAGCGCGTCTCTCTCAGCGCCTCTCTCTCAGCGCCTCTCTCTCAGCGGCTCTCTCAGCGCCTCTCTCTCAGCGCCTCTCTCTCAGCGCCTCTCTCTCAGCGGCTCTCTCTCAGCGCCTCTCTCTCAGCGCCTCTCTCTCCGGCAGCTCTCTCTCAGCGCCTCTCTCAGCACCTCTCCAGCGGCTCTCTCTCAGCGGCGCTCTCTCAGCGCCTCACTCTCAGCGCCTCTCTCTCAGCGGCTCTCTCTCAGCGCCTCTCTCTCAGCACCTCTCTCTCAGCACCTCTCTCTCAGCGGCTCTCTCTCAGCGCCTCTCTCCCAGCACCTCTCTCTCAGCACCTCTCTCTCAGCACCTCTCTCTCAGCACCTCTCTCTCAGCACCTCTCTCTCAGCACCTCTCTCTCAGCGGCTCTCTCTCAGCGGCTCTCTCTCAGCGGCTCTCTCTCAGCGCCTCTCTCTCAGCGCCTCTCTCTCAGCACCTCTCTCTCAGCGCCTCTCTCTCAGCGCCTCTCAGAGTATCTCTCCCCGGATAGAGAGCATGGTGCTCTGCTCCCTCTCCGCCGCCGCTCCGCCGCCGCTCCGCCGCCGCTCCGCCGCCGCTCCGCCGCCGCTCCGCCGCCGCTCCGCCGCCGCTCCTGTGAGCTGGTCTGGCTGGTGTGTTTCCTCCAGGTCTCCGTCATCCTCTTCTACAGCCACCGCTCTCTGGACCCCCCGTGGGGCCAGAACCAGCAGGACGACCCCTCCATCCAGAACCAGCAGGAAAACACGGCCAAGAGGAACCAGGACCGACCCGCCGACCCCCCCCGCGGAGAGGAGGCAGGAGAGCCCGGGGATAAAGGACAGAACCCCGGGGGGAAGGCAGTGGGTCCCGGGGGGAAGGAGCTGCAGCAGTGCCCTGGAACAGCCCCCCTGCTGGGTAAGACCCGCTCTCTTTGTTTTCTTCTTGTTTTATTACTGACGATTTTATTCCTTTTTATTCCATTTTTTATATTTTTCCAGTTCTCTATCTGTGTTTTTGAATCTTAGTTTACTTTTATGTTTGCACCACGACACCAAGTCAAATTCCTCGTACGTATACCTGGAGATAAACCTGACCCTGATCCTGATCCTGATCCTGACCCTGATCCTGACCCTGACCCTGACCCTGATCCTGATCCTGACCCTGACCCTGATCCTGATCCTGATCCTGATCCTGACCCTGATCCTGATCCTGACCCTGACCCTGACCCTGATCCTGATCCTGACCCTGACCCTGATCCTGATCCTGACCCTGATCCTGACCCTGATCCTGATCCTGATCCTGACCCTGACCCTGATCCTGATCCTGACCCTGACCCTGATCCTGATCCTGACCCTGATCCTGATCCTGACCCTGATCCTGATCCTGACCCTGATCCTGATCCTGATCCTGATCCTGACCCTGACCCTGATCCTGATCCTGACCCTGATCCTGATCCTGATCCTGATCCTGATCCTGATCCTGACCCTGATCCTGACCCTGATCCTGATCCTGATCCTGATCCTGATCCTGATCCTGACCCTGATCCTGATCCTGACCCTGACCCTGATCCTGATCCTGACCCTGATCCTGACCCTGACCCTGATCCTGATCCTGATCCTGACCCTGACCCTGATCCTGATCCTGATCCTGACCCTGATCCTGATCCTGATCCTGACCCTGATCCTGACCCTGATCCTGACCCTGATCCTGATCCTGACCCTGATCCTGACCCTGATCCTGATCCTGACCCTGACCCTGATCCTGATCCTGACCCTGATCCTGACCCTGATCCTGACCCTGATCCTGATCCTGATCCTGATCCTGACCCTGATCCTGATCCTGATCCTGACCCTGACCCTGATCCTGACCCTGACCCTGATCCTGACCCTGATCCTGACCCTGACCCTGATCCTGATCCTGATCCTGACCCTGATCCTGACCCTGACCCTGATCCTGACCCTGATCCTGATCCTGATCCTGATCCTGACCCTGATCCTGATCCTGATCCTGATCCTGATCCTGATCCTGACCCTGATCCTGATCCTGATCCTGATCCTGACCCTGATCCTGACCCTGATCCTGACCCTGATCCTGATCCTGACCCTGATCCTGATCCTGATCCTGACCCTGATCCTGATCCTGATCCTGATCCTGATCCTGACCCTGATCCTGATCCTGATCCTGATCCTGATCCTGACCCTGATCCTGATCCTGATCCTGACCCTGACCCTGATCCTGATCCTGACCCTGACCCTGACCCTGACCCTGATCCTGACCCTGACCCTGATCCTGACCCTGATCCTGACCCTGATCCTGACCCTGATCCTGACCCTGATCCTGATCCTGATCCTGACCCTGACCCTGACCCTGATCCTGACCCTGATCCTGACCCTGACCCTGACCCTGATCCTGACCCTGACCCTGATCCTGATCCTGATCCTGATCCTGATCCTGACCCTGATCCTGACCCTGATCCTGATCCTGATCCTGACCCTGATCCTGATCCTGACCCTGACCCTGACCCTGATCCTGACCCTGACCCTGACCCTGACCCTGATCCTGACCCTGACCCTGATCCTGATCCTGATCCTGATCCTGATCCTGATCCTGATCCTGATCCTGACCCTGACCCTGATCCTGATCCTGATCCTGATCCTGACCCTGATCCTGACCCTGACCCTGATCCTGATCCTGACTCATTCTCTGTGATATTATTCATGTTTAAAGATGAGGGTTGACGTGTCAGGAGGATCAGAGGCGAACACATGGGCGTGGTGTTTCAGACACACTTCAGACTTTTATACTTAATTCAAATATTCCTCTTATTGTCCTCGATGAATCGTCCTCCTGTCCGTCCGGTTTGAGACGGACTACAGGACATTTCATTTACACTTCAGTTCAGCTTTTGATATCTTTTGCCCTTTTGAAATGATCCCATTGTAATTCGGTCAGATGCTCGGAGCGTTTCAGATTCCATAATAAGATGAGACTGACTGTAGGATGTGTTCTCCCTCTTTGGGAGATGTCTGTGAACAAGGCACTGCACGACATGAGACATCTGTAGAACATCAAGACACACAAACATCTTGAAATAGAAAATAATAACTATCTGTCTGAACTCATGCAGGATCATATTTACATGAAGTGTATTATTATATAACTGAGTCACTGAGAGAGGCTTTCTAATATCTTTGAAGATAAATCATGTTTCTTAGCTGGTCCCAGTTTTCACTCTTCTTACGTCCTGTTGGGAAAGTGAGGAAAGAGGCGGTTAAGATAAGATAAGTTAAGAGGTACTTTATTGATCCCAAGGGGGAATTTGTTTGTGTTTCAGCAGCATAGAAAACAGGCATTGCACATAAGTAGAATTTAAAGAGTAGAAATAAACAAAACTAGAATGTAAACATCTCAAAAGAAGATTAAATCATCATTAAAAAGTAGGAAAATATACAGGAGACCGTGAAGATAAAACATATACACACACAGGATGTTATTAAGTGAGCAGGGAATGCAGTGTTTGAAACTGAGAGAGACATCTGGCTCAGAGACAGAGAGACAGAGAGACAGAGAGACAGAGAGACAGAGAGACAGAGAGACAGAGAAACAGAGAAACAGAGAGACAGAGAGACAGAGAGACAGAGAGACAGAGAGACAGAGAAACAGAGAGACATCTGGCTCAGAGACAGAGAGACAGAGAGACAGAGAGACATCTGGCTCAGAGACAGAGAGACAGAGAGACAGAGAGACAGAGAAACAGAGAGACAGAGAGACAGAGAGACAGAGAGACAGAGAGACATCTGGCTCAGAGACAGAGAGACAGAGAAACAGAGAGACAGAGAGACAGAGAGACAGAGAGACATCTGGCTCAGAGACAGAGAGACATCTGGCTCAGAGACAGAGAGACAGAGAGACAGAGAGACAGAGAGACATCTGGCTCAGAGACAGAGAGACAGAGAGACAGAGAGACATCTGGCTCAGAGACAGAGAGACAGAGAGACAGAGAGACAGAGAAACAGAGAGACAGAGAGACAGAGAGACAGAGAGACAGAGAGACATCTGGCTCAGAGACAGAGAGACAGAGAAACAGAGAGACAGAGAGACAGAGAGACAGAGAGACATCTGGCTCAGAGACAGAGAGACAGAGAGACAGAGAAACAGAGAGACAGAGAGACAGAGAGACAGAGAGACAGAGAGACATCTGGCTCAGAGACAGAGAGACAGAGAAACAGAGAGACAGAGAGACAGAGAGACATCTGGCTCAGAGACAGAGAGACAGAGAGACAGAGAGACAGAGAGACAGAGAGACATCTGGCTCAGAGACAGAGAGACAGAGAGACAGAGAGACAGAGAGACAGAGAGACATCTGGCTCAGAGACAGAGAGACAGAGAAACAGAGAGACAGAGAGACAGAGAGACAGAGAGACAGAGAGACATCTGGCTCAGAGACAGAGAGACAGAGAAACAGAGAGACAGAGAGACAGAGAGACATCTGGCTCAGAGACAGAGAGACAGAGAGACAGAGAGACATCTGGCTCAGAGACAGAAGACAGAGAGACAGAGAGACATCTGGCTCAGAGACAGAGAGACAGAAGACAGAGAGACGCCCTGAAACAGAACCGCTTGAGAACCGGCTCGGTTGACTCTGCCCGACCGCATCCAGACCAACTGGTTCCCCTCTGAGCCATCCGTCTCATAGGTCGGAGGGGAGGTTACCTGCTCAGGTGTTTCTGATGAATCACACAGAGGAGCTTCAAGCTGTCATTAGTATTCTCCCCGGATAGAGAGCATGGCGCTCTGCTCCCTCTCCTCCGCGCTCCGCCGCCGCTCCTGTGAGCTGGTCTGGCTGGTGTGTTTCCTCCAGGTCTCCGTCATCCTCTTCTACAGCCACCGCTCTCTGGACCCCCCGTGGGGCCAGAACCAGCAGGACGACCCCTCCATCCAGAACCAGCAGGAAAACACGGCCAAGAGGAACCAGGACCGACCCGCCGACCCCCCCCGCGGAGAGGAGGCAGGAGAGCCCGGGGATAAAGGACAGAACCCCGGGGGGAAGGCAGTGGGTCCCGGGGGGAAGGAGCTGCAGCAGTGCCCTGGAACAGCCCCCCTGCTGGGTAAGACCCGCTCTCTTTGTTTTCTTCTTGTTTTATTACTGACGATTTTATTCCTTTTTATTCCATTTTTTATATTTTTCCAGTTCTCTATCTGTGTTTTTGAATCTTAGTTTTACTTTTATGTTTGCACCACGACACCAAGTCAAATTCCTCGTACGTATACCTGGAGATAAACCTGATCCTGATCCTGACCCTGATCCTGATCCTGACCCTGACCCTGATCCTGACCCTGATCCTGATCCTGATCCTGATCCTGATCCTGATCCTGACCCTGACCCTGACCCTGATCCTGACCCTGACCCTGATCCTGACCCTGATCCTGATCCTGATCCTGATCCTGACCCTGACCCTGAC